>SJYT01012643.1:175568-405425 GCA_006410635.1 Cephalophus harveyi
CAAAGTACTGGAGTTTCAGCTTTAGCATCATTCCTTCCAAAGAAATCCCAGGGTTGATCTCCTTCAGAATGGACTGGTTGGATCTCCTTGCAGTCCAAGGGACTCTCAAGAGTCTTCTCCAACACCACAGATCAAAAGCATCAATTCTTCGGTGCTCAGCCTTCTTCACAGTCCAACTCTCACATCCATACAAGTAGATGTTAGTTACGCCATCATCATCATCATCATCACTAGCATCTGCTCCCCGCTGCATCATCTGACTGAACGTAATTTGTAGAGTTACTGTCGGTGTATGATTATATATTATATATATACTTTGCCATTGTTGTGTGAATAATTACCACAAACTTAGTGGTGTAAATGAGACATATTTATTAGCTCACAGGTCTCTGCTTAGACCATCACAGGGCTGAAATCCATGTGCTGGTTAGCTGCATTCTCACCTGGGTCTTGGGCTCCTCTTCTGAGGCCATTTCAGTTTGCGGGCAGATTTCAGCTCCAATGCTTGTAGGACTGAAGTCCCTGTTGCCTTGCTGGCTGGCGGCCGGGAGCCATTTTCAGCTTTCAGGGGCCACCCACATTCTTTGCCATGTGGTCCTCTTCATCTTCAAAGCCAGCAAGGGAGAATCTCACTTGTGCCAAATCCTTCACAGGCTTCAGATCTCCCACTTCCTCTGACCTCTGTTCCCAGATTTAAAGGGAATCACAAAGTCAGGGCCACAGAGATAATCTGCCTTTCTTAAAGTCGAGTGTGCCATATAATATAACCCAAGCCATCATATTCCCAGTCCCTAGGACTAAGCAGACCCCAGGGAATCGTGAGGGTCACCTTAGATTCTACATGCCATCACAGGCTTATACAGGGGTGTTGTGAATAGACGTCCTCTCATGCTACTTAGTACTGAACGGGTGCTTATTTTCTTGTTTTCATTTTCAGTGTTAATCTTGTGCTCAATCAGGCTTCTGTTTTCTCAGTCTCAACTCTGCCTTCTCACTCTTTTAAGTTACAAGAAAAGGCACTTGAATCTCTGCAAACATCAAAGATTTATCTGTTCTTTTGTATGTTTGAATTGAATGACCTGATGGAGGTCGTGGCTAAGCTGGAACCATTTGGGAAACAGTGGTCCCATTGGAAAGATTTTCAAAATGTTCACCTCAGGCAGAATCAAATATTTTTCCAGATGAAAATAGTTTGCCCTTTGCAATTGTGATTCTGAAACTGGGCTCAGAAAACTCTTCCCAGTAGGAATGGAGGTAAAGAAGAACTGGAGATAAATCTGTCTTCTTTCTAGTTTGGCCACGTTAGTGTTGGTGCATGGGGCATGGAGAAGAATTGGGCTTTTCTGATGGATTCATCCAGAGAAGAATCTCATTCGTCCACTGCTCCCCACCAGACCTTGCGCTGGAGCAGAGGGATACAGCTGTGAGGAGCCCAGAGTGGACCTCACTCTGGAGAGCAGCTGCCAAGAGGCACCCAGACCCGCATATCAGATGATTTCAGACAGGGGTAAATGCCATCAGGAAATGAACAGGGTGGGAACTTGAATAGAATGTGTATCTTACTGTTGTGTGAAAATTGAATAAATTCTAATTATATTGAATTGGTTCATGGTGCTTTTCAGGTCTACTATATCCTTCTACTTTTCTGTATTCATTCTATTAAGTTTTCAGAATTTGACATTGAAACTCCAACTAAAGATCTTAATTTATCTACTTAAAAAATAATTGTAATATATCATGGAGCTATATGTAACTTTGTTCTGTATTTTCCAAGTTTCCTGTAAATGTGTTATCATGCCTTCATAATTTATTTTTAATATAAAATTATTTATTTTAATTGGAGGCTAATTACTTTACTATATTATATTGGTTTTGCCATACATTGACATGGATCTGCTATGGTGTACATGTGTTCCCCATCCTGATCCCCCTCCCACCTCCCTGCCTATCCCATCCCTCTGGGTCATCCCAGTGCACCAGCCCCGAGCACCTGGTCTCATTCATCAAAACTGGACTGGCGATCCTTTTCACATATGATATTATACATGTTTCAATGCCATTCTCCCAAATCATCCCACCCTCGCCCTCTCCCACAGAGTCCAAAAGACTGTTCTATACATCTGTGTCTCTTTTGCTGTCTCACATGTGGGATTATCATTACCATCTTTCTAAATTCCATATATATGCGTTAGTATACTGTATTGGTGTTTTTCTTTCTGGTTTACTTCACTCTGCATAATTGGCTCCAGTTTCATCCACCTCATTAGAACTGATCCAAATGTATTCTTTTTAATGGCTGAGTAATACTCCATTGTGTATATGTACCACTGCTTTCTTATCCATTCGTCTGCTGATGGACATCTAGGTTGCTTCCATGTCCTGGCTATTACAAACAGTGCTGTGATGAACATTGGGGTACATGTGTCTCTTTCAATTCTGGTTTCCTTGGTGTGTATGCCCAGCAGTGGGACTGCTGGGTCATAAGGCAGTTCTATTTGCAGTTTTTTAAGGAATCTCCACACTGTTCTCCATAGTGGCTGTTTGCATTCCCACCAACCGTGTAAGAGGTTCCCTTTTCGCCACACCCTCTCCAGCATTTATTGCTTGTAGATTTTTGGATCGCAGCCATTCTGACTGGCGTGAAATGGTACCTCATTGTGGTTTTGATTTGCATTTCTCTGATAATGAGTGATGTTGAGCATCTTTTCATGTGTTTGTTAGCCATCCGTATGTCTTCTTTGGAGAAATGTCTATTTGTTCTTTGTATGCCTTCATAATTTAAACAAAAAAAAAAAGAAAGAAAGAAAAAGAAATGGACAGGGTGGTGCCTTTGGAAGTGGCTTAGCAAGATGCTAACTATTTGAATTGGGGCTCAAGGAGGCAAATGTAAGGAAAGGCATTTTGGCTGAGATCCAAGTGATGCAAAGGAACCAGCGCCACAAAGCCCAGCAGAGCATTCCAGGCAGGTGTTGAGGACATGCAAACATCCTGAACTTGGATGTAGACAATGTTCAGGGAATGGCTAGTACAGAGTGAGTGAAGGGGAGCAGGCTGAGCACCATCACTTAGGGCTTCACAGGACATCCAGGAGCTGCCTGTTTCTCCAGGGCAGTGTGATGGGCAGACGCTGGAGGGGTAAGGAGGAGAAGAGTGGAGTCTGACTTACTTTTTTTCTTTTTCAGCATGTTGTTTTGTTGGCTGTCCAGCATCTTTTACTTGTTTGCTTTTTAGATGCAGTTTGCATGCCACAACTTTTTTGTACTTTCCAGGCAGCGCTAGTGGTAAAGAACTCACCTGCGGACATAGGAGACACAAGAGACGCAGGTTCGACCCTGGTTCGGGAAGATCCCCTGGAGAAGGGCATGGCAACCCACTCCAGTATCCTTGCCTGGAGAATCCTATGAACAGAGGAGCCTGGCGGGCTACCGTCCCTGGGTTCACAAAGAGTCAACACGACTGAAGCGGCTGAGCACACATGTGCCCCAACATGTACCTTTTTAAAGTGTACAGTTGAGTGATATTTAATGTTTTCACAAGAGTGTGTGACCATCACTGCTTGGTCTGATTCACTTTCTTAAATGGTAGTTCTGGCCGTTTTGTGGATGGTATGGAATGAGGCGAGGAGGCTTCTTCTAGAAAACCGGATGGTAGCTGGACCAGGGCAGCAGTGGTGATGGAGGAGCACAGACATTTCTGAGGCTTCCAGTTTCCAAATTGGACACACGCATAAGCTGTGAGGCTGGCTAACCTGACTTTGGATCTGCCCCTTTCTACTTACCCTCAGTTCAGTTCAGTCACTCAGTCGTGTCCGACTCTTCGCGACCCCATGAATCACAGCACACCAGGCCTCTCTGTCCATCACCAACTCCCAGAGTTCACTCAGACTCGCGTCCATTGAGTCCATGATGCCATCCAGCCATCTCATCCTCGGTCGTCCCCTTCCCCTCCTGCCCCCAATCCCTCCCAGCATCACAGTCTTTTCCAATGAGTCAACTCTTCGCATGAGGTGCCCAAAGTACTGGAGTTTCAGCTTTAGCATCATTCCTTCCAAAGAAACCCCAGGGTTGATCTCCTTCAGAATGGACTGGTTGGATCTCCTTGCAGTCCAGGGGACTCTCAAGAGTCTTCTCCAACACCACAGTTCAAAAGCATCAATTCTTCGGTGCTCAGCCTTCTTCACTGTCCAACTCTCACATCCATACATGACCACAGGAAAAACCATAGCCTTGACTAAACGGACCTTAGTCGGCAAAGTAATGTCTCTGCTTTTGAACATGCTATCTAGGTTGGTCATAACTTTTCTTCCAAGGAGTAAGCATCTTTTAATTTCATGGCTGCAATCACCATCTGCCATGATTTTGGAGCCCCAAAAATAAAGTCTGACACTGTTTCCACTGTTTCGCCATCTATTTCCCATGAAGTGATAGGACCAGATGCCATGATCTTCGTTTTCTGAATGTTGAGCTTTAAGCCAACTTTTTCACTCTCCTCTTTCACTTTCATCAAGAGGCTTTCTAATTCCTCTTCACTTTCTGCCATAAGGGTGGTGTCATCTGCATATCTGAGGTTATTGATATTTCTTCCGGCAATCTTGATTCCACCTTGTGTTTCTTCCAGTCCAGCGTTTCTCATGATGTACTCTGCATAGAAGTTAAATAAGCAGGGTGACAATATACAGCCTTGACATACTCCTTTTCCTATTTGGAACCAGGCTGTTGTTCCATGTCCAGTTCTAACTGTTGCTTCCTGGCCTGCATACAGATTTCTCAAGAGGCAGGTTAGGTGGTCTGGTATTCCCATCTCTCTCAGAATTTTCCACAGTTTATTATGATCCACACAGTCAAAGGCTTTGGCATAGTCAATAAAGCAGAAATAGATGTTTTTCTGGAACTCTCTTGCTTTTTCCATGACCAGTGGATGTTGGCAATTTGATCTCTGGTTCCTCTGCCTTTTCTAAAACCAGCTTGAACATGAGGAAGTTCACGGTTCACATATTGCTGAAGCCTGGCTTGAAGAATTTTGAGCATTACTTTACTAGCGTGTGAGATGAGTACAATTGTGCGGTAGTTGGAGCATTCTTTGGCATTGCCTTTCTTTGGGATTGGAATGAAGACTGACCTTTTCCAGTCCTGTGGCCACTGCTGAGTTTTCCAAATTTGCTGGCATAGTGAAGGCAGCACTTTCACAGCATCATCTTTCAGGATTTGAAACAGCTCAACTGGAATTCCATCACCTCCACTAGCTTTGTTCGTAGTGATGCTTTCTAAGGCCCATGGACAAATCACTTAATTGAGCTGAGCCTCAGCTTCCCAATCTGAAAAATGGGAACATGAATAACCACCTCGTGTGTTTACTCTGAAAACCAAAGAAGGTAAAATACATACACGGCCAACCACAGCGCCCAGGAAATGGTGTGTTCTCTAAGTGTCGGTTTTCTTTTGAGATCTCTGTCCCACCCTCAGAAGGCAGCCCCACTTGAAGGGCAGGTCTCAAGAACCCTGTTCAGGCATTCCCGATCATTACACAGAGTTACTTTCCTAAGTCAGGAGTGGAAGAACTTCTGGGGTTTCATCTACAAAGGGAAAACCATTTTTCCTGGAGATGGGAGAATTGTCACCATCTGACTCCCTCGCCACCAAGCTGTGTGGTCTTGGGTGGGCAAGTCACAGCTCTTCTGAGACTCCGTTTTCCCATTTACAAAAGGAAGTCTCTGTCAGCATTCAGCTGTGTATGCCTGGGGGAAAAACTAAAGATGCCAGTCCTTACTGATAAGGTGGCCACGTGTCCAGGTTTGTCCAGGTCTGTCGCAGCTTTCTCTTGCTGTCCCAGCATAATTATTAATAGCTCTTTCACGGTCAGAAGTGGGCTGGTTTGGACAATAAACTATTTGGTCAATAAGTTTATCCACGTCATCACTTTTCCCGCAGGTCAAGTTAGACCTTTTCCTTTATTGCTTCAGCTGAAATATTGAAAGTGCCAGGTTCTGACAATTTAAGAGCAATTTTGGAGATCTTCCGGGTGTCTTTTAATTATTAAAAGAATATTTGCTTCTCTGCCTTTAAAATCTAGTCAGCATAAGATGTGATTCCATTGTTTATGTATAACTATCTAACTTATGTTATATATCTGTATTGCATTTCTATACATTATTAATAATAGCAAACTTTTCTCTGTGTCCTCTGGCTGAAGCTAAAAGAAATGGGTTTTGGGGGTGGGTAACAGGGTGAATTGGTATCTCTCTTAAGCAGTGAGTAAGGGTGATGTTTTCATGTGTGAGATGAATGGAAGGAAATATGATGGAGGTCTCTGCTTTTTTTCTCCTATCAGAAGTCTAAATGGGGAGGGACTTCCCTGGTCATTCAGTAGGTTAAGACTATGTTTCCACTGCATTGGGTGTGGACTTGATCCCTGGCCAGGAAACTGAGATTCCACATCCCTCATGGTGTGGCCTAACTATGAAAATAATTAACTTTAAAAACATCTCCAGTTGACTTTTTAAAAAAGTCTTAAGGGCGGAAACCAAAATTCCATTGATGCTTTTAGAGCAGGGTGTCCAGGCGATTTATTAGTTCAGGTTTGACATTTATAAGGCTTCCCTGGTGGCTCAGATGGTAATGAATCTGCCTGCAATGCAGGAGAGCTGGTTTTGATCCCTGAGTTGGAAAGATCCCCGAGTTGGAAAGATCCCCTGGAGAAGGGAATGGCTACCCACTCTAATATCTTGCCTGGAAAATTCCATGGACAGAGCAGCCTGCCTGGCTACAGTCCATAGGGTCGCAAAGAGTGGGACAAGACTGAACCACTAACACTTTCACTTTTTTGATGCTGATGCTCAGAGATAACCCAGAATGTATCCTAGATGCTCTGGGCTAGCTCACATGCCCTAGCAGAATATTGAGGTTGACCTGGCAACTCTCGGGTAAACCTAAGATTTAATGTTTTCCGTGCCAGCATCTGAGTCGAAATAACTTTATGAAATGGACTCATGGAATCTGGATTAAATAGCAAGAGAAAATGAAAACAGGGAAGAAGATTTGCTTCTGAGAACATTCAAATCCCGTCATGGAATATGCTCCTGGTTGCTATTTGGCGGAAACTGATTTTGAAAACATGAGTTTTTTTGTTTATGTCTGATGTAGTTTTGCTTCTCATTTAAAAAAAATTTGGAGGGAATAATTTTATTTATTTGTATTTGGCTGTGCTGGGTCTGCCTTGCTGCTTGGGCTTTGGTCTAATTGCGATGAGCGGAGGCTACCCTCTAGTTGCAGGGTGCGGGCTTCTCATTGCCCTGGCTTTTCTTGTTGCAGAGCACAGGCTTTAGGGTGCAGCCGTGACTCCTGGGCAGACTCCAGAGCACAGGATCAGAACTTGTGGTGCAGGGGGTTAGTTCTTCCCCGACAGGGATCGAACCCAGGTCTCCTGCATTGGCAGGCAAGATTCCTTACCACTGAGCCACCTGGGAAGTCCCTGCTTCTCACTTTTGGACAGACTCCTGTTATCTCAGCTGGTGCTGTGACTGTGTTCCCGCCTGGGTATGGGTAGTATTAATTGGGAACATTCCGGGTCACCAGTAAAACTGGCTTAGAGGAGAAGATTTTATTTTTCTCACATAACGAGATACATGAGGCAAGCAGCTGCTGACATTTGTTCAACAGCTTAGCCATGGCAGAGCCAGTGTCTGAATGATTGTCTTGGGTTTTACCTCTTGTTGGTTATGTAATCGTCATAAAACACAGCACACACAAGCATTAAACCCTTGTTACAGGACAGAAGGAAGATACAGAAAGCCTTTTATAAGGAAAAGCCAAAAGCCTTCCTGCCTCATCTCATTGGCCAGAACTATGTCACATGACCACCCAATCTACAGGGATGCTGTAGAATTAATGGAGTTAATGTTTGAGGCTGTTCTTAATGGAACTGGGTGTCCGTTAGTAATGAAGAGAAGAGAATAAAGGCTATTAGTTGACTCAGAACATCTGCTACAAGGGTACATGTCAGTGATGATATTGTTACTTGTTCAGTTGCTGAGTTGTGTCTGACTCTTCGTAACCCCATGGACTGCAGCGTGCCAGGCTTCCTGTCCTTCACCATCCCCCAGAGTTTGCTCACATCCATCACATTGGTGATGCGATACAATCATCTCATCCCCTGTCACCACCTTCTCCTCCTGCCCTCAATCTTCCCAAGCATCAGAGTCCTTTCCAATGAGTTGGCTCTTCATATCTGGTGGCCAAAGTATTGTTACTTAAGGACCGTATTTTAGCAGCTGGGGATGTAAACATGTTCTGACCAAGTGTTTGCTTTGTGCCCATGGTTTTGATTGCTCAAGTCAAAATAGTAGTCAATGCTCTTAAAGAGTTTAAAATTAAGTTCTTAGTTCTTATTGTGTCCATATGACCTAGCCCAGTTCTAGAAGCATAGTAGACCCTGAAGACACGTGATGCAGAGTTTATTTGTGGGGCAATTAGCGATGAAAGCATGGAACTATCGACTGTTGAGTCTGTGGTGCATAGGCCAGCATCCCCTGGGAGCTTGTCAGAAATGCAGTCTCTCAGGCCCCACCCCAGACCCACAGAATCAGAGTGTGCCATTTAACAAAATCCCAAGGGATTCCTGTGCACGTTAACTACTGAGATGCTCTGGGGTTACAGTAATGCTCCAAGTATTGATACCCTGATCACATTTGCGGAAACAGGAATACAGATGGACAGCTGCACAGGTAGGTTTTCCTGTGGTTCAGGGAGGCAGCAGTCACCAACTTTTTTGACATCTGGAACCAGTTTCTTGGAAGAAAATTTTTCCATGGACCAAGGTGGACAGGGTTTCTGGATGATCCAAGCGCATTACATTTATTGTGCACTTTATTGCTAATCTAATGCCTCCACTGATCTGACAGGAGGTACTGGTCCAAGGCCTGCAGTTTGGGAACCCCTGCAGGGAAGAATGAACATATGCTAAGGAGTCGTTTGTCTATGCTTTAGACCCACACTTTTCCACGTCCTGGTTGGAAAACCTTCACTGACTTCTAGTGTCTGAAACTCCGTCTCACCTGCTGGAAATTATTGAAATGGTTATTATTTCCCACAAGGAGGTTGTAAGGGATGGGACATCCCAAGTGTTGAGCACCGTGTTCTATATGTTATGGGAGCCCAGTCAATGTAAATTTCCTTTTGAAAAATGTTCAAAGTTAGAACTGTCGTGCGACCCTCAGGATCATTGCCACTGAGGACTGAGGGAAGGAGCTGAGGACCACTGTGGCTTGGAAGGTGCCCTGGAATATGGGAGAGAGTTGGAGAGGACATCACATGTCGAAGGAAAGGTTTAAACGCATCTGCAGAGGGACCCAGCTGTCTAAGTGCACGAGTTTCCCAGGGCTGCTATAGCCAAGCACCATGCACTGCGTGGAGAACAACACATATCCACTCCCTCCCTGTGGTCCTGGAGACCAAGGGTCCCGCCCAGGTCTGGAGACCAAAGGTCCAAAGTCCAGGTGTTGGCCAAGCCATGCTTTCTTGGAAGGCTCGAAGGAGGAACCTGCCTTACTGCTCCTGGGGTTTCCTGGCCTTTCCTGGAGTTCCTTCCGTGGCTTGTAGATTCGTCACCCTGGTGCCCTGGCCGTCTGCTCCCTGCATGTCTTCACCGCTTCTTCCCTCTGGGC
This sequence comes from Cephalophus harveyi, assembly GCA_006410635.1. Classification (NCBI taxonomy): domain Eukaryota; kingdom Metazoa; phylum Chordata; class Mammalia; order Artiodactyla; family Bovidae; genus Cephalophus; species Cephalophus harveyi. The sequence continues at coordinate 185,227 of SJYT01012643.1, forward strand.
GTGTCTGTCTCTGTGTCCAGATTCTCCCTTTTTATAGTGAAACCAGTCCTATTGGATTAGGGCCCACCCTCATTTTAACTTTATCTCCAGGAAGACCCAATTTCCAAATAAGGTCACATATTGGGGTAGTGGGGATTGGGACCCAACATATCTTTTATTGTTGTTTAGTCGCTAAGTCACGTCCGACTCTCCACAACCACATGGACTGCAGCACGCCAGGCTCCCCCGTCCTTCACTGTCCCTGGGGTTTGCTCAAATTCACGTTCATCTTTTAATGGGGGACAAAATTCAGCCCAGAATACTAAACAAGGATTCTTGGTGAGAAGTGGATGCAGTTCTAGAGAGGATAGGGGTGGTTGAGGCTATACAACCTAGTATTGTCTATAGGACCACAGCATAATGTTAAAAAAAAAAATGAAGGGCATTTCTCTGACAATTTGGTGGTTAAGACTCCATGCTTCCAATGCAGGGGGTGAGATTGATCCTCCGTGGGGAAACTAAGATCCCATATGCCACATGGCACATCCCCCTTAAAAGTGTATCAGAGTATCAATAAATAATAAAAAAAAAAAAAAACAGATTTGAAAACCACCAGTAAAATGTAGTGAATTTTTTTTTTTTTTTACTGAAGACTAGTGTGGCCATGATTTTTAGGAATTGTGACTTCCCATTGCTCTGGTGCCCTGTGTGCCTACGTGTGTACTCAATCGTGTCTGACTCTGTGACCCCCTGGTAGCCCGCCAGACTCCTCTATCCATGGGATTTCCCAGGCAAGAATGCTGGAGTGGGTGGCCATTTCCTCCTCCAGGGGATCTTCCCCACCTGGAGATGGAACCTGTGTCTCTTGCATCGCCTACATTGGCAGGCAGATTCTTTACCACTGCGCCACCTGGGGAGCCCCTGGTGCCTGAGGCTTGAGATGAATTGTCATCTCTCTGCTTTCAAAATAATGTCACAGGGACCTCCCTGAGTGAGTGGCAGGAAGACACACTCTAAGAAAATCTCCTGTGACTTAATATGGAGAGATTGGAGGGTTGTTGTGTTTTGCGTGTCTGTGTGTGTGTGTCTCTTCTGTCTGTGGTGGCGGCAGCAGCTGTATCTTTCTCAGCGGTGACAGGCTGAGAAATTGGAAGATGAATTTCGGCTGGGCGCGTGGGTGTGATTTATCTTTTCTCTGGTGGGGAGGGGGGGGGCTTCATCCTGGAAGGTACAGAGCTGTTTTTATCCTGGCCTGGGAAATTGAAGAAGCAACTGCCAGTGTGCAAATGAGGGTTTTGCAGCAGCCTCCAGGGGTCCTTCCTGCTGGGAGCCCTGGGGAGGTGCCAATTTGAGTACTGATTGGATCCCCTGCCCTTGAAGGGGGCAGCCTTGGGGGGAAGAGGGGAGGGGCCTTTGGTCCTGTCACCTGTAAACAGGTGAGACAGATCCATCATGGCCCTGAGGCAGAGAAACAAACAAGTTCGTTATTGACAAACTTGGCTTCCCAGATGGAAATTGAGTGATCAGACCCCATCCTGCCCTTCCCAGAGCCTGCAGCTCTTCTGCATTGGAGTGTTCTGTGAAAGATGCCAAATATGTGCATTGGTATACTTACCAGCTCCCTCCCTGCAAGTCTCCTTGTAGGAGATGGTGGCATATCCTTAGTCTTAATGCAGTCAGCCTAAGGCTTCTGTCTACCCTGCCATGTTTCGTCCTGGGGCAATGCCGTATTTCCTTCCTTATGCAATATATTTAGTGACAAGAACATGCCTCTTGGAAGATCTAGGCATGTCCCTCCCCCTACCCCCACCACCACCCTCTGCTCTTCCTGAATGCTCCTTTCAGTCCTGTTCATTCCCATGGCTGAACTGACCTCCTGCTAGCTCTCGACTTTCAAATTTCTAGCTCCAAACCAGATTCCCTTAGAAATTCCAGCATGGGTTTGCTGACTAGCCAACACCCCCTGGAAGCTGCCCCACAGGCACCTCAGACACAGTCTTCAAAATTAGTCTCATTATCTTTCTTCCAAAGTTTCTTTTGCACCAAAACCCTGCAGTAAAAAGCAATGCCATCTTATCCATGCTATCCTCCACACCCTGAGGCCTCTGTTGCTCCATGCTTTTTACTGAAGCTGTGAAGTCATGTTAGCTTTGAGTCTTCGATGTATATTGCATTGGCCTCCTCTTCCTGCCATTGCCGCTGGCTTGGTTGAGTCCTTCATGCGTATTCTCCTGGGAAAATCTGTACCAGCCTCACCTTTCATGCTGTTCTTCACCCCACGTTGAGAAAGATCTTTATGAAACAGGAATGTGATCATAATTGCATGTAAAATGCTTTGTCAGGGAGGAAAAACTTTTCCTATATCCTCTCAGTTTCTGTACTTAGGACCTGCAAATTAAATTGACAGATGACAGATTAGCAGGAAAAAAGGCAAACTTCATTAACATAAGATCACAGGAGCTTGCAGAAAATGTGGCTCAAAGAAGTGATTAAATGGAGGGCTTATACACCAAGTTAATAGGAAAAGGATAAGGGGAGAAAATGGGTTTCCCTAGTAGCTTAGATGATAAAGAATCCGCCTGCAACACAGGAGACCCAGGTTCGATCCCTGGGTCAGGAAGATCCCCTGGAGAAGGTAATGGGTACCCACTCCTGTATTCTTGCCTAGAGAATTCCATGGACAGACCATGAGGTTGCAAAGAGTCAGATATGATTGAGTGACTAACACATTACACAAAGGGGAGAAAGGATACTTACTTTAAAAAGTATGACTTTGGAGAAAGAAAAATAGGTCTTAGGAGAATAGATGGGAGTTGTGATAGTTTTGTGACAATGTTTGTTTAGGGAGTTTCTCATCCCAATACTGATTTCTAGTCTCTGGTGATAGGAATCAGTTTTCCCCCAGTATAGGAAACCTCCTTTGAAAAGGGGAACTTAGGGCAGCTGTATTCTCTTGGAAGGCTCTGCTTTTAGGTAGACGAGGGTCGGGAGTTCAGACAAAGGCCTTATTGCATCTTTTGATTCTCAAATATCTTCAGCCTAAAATAATTTTGAATGCCTCCGTGGTACATTCTGGCATCTTCATTGTCAATGGCTCTCTATTATCTGCAAGATAAATGCTCAGCTCCCTAACAGGATGTATCAAGCTGGCTAGGATCTGACCTCCATTCCTGTGGTTTCATTTTACAGAAGTCCTTGCCTGTCTTCTCTGCCTGCCTCTCTTTCTTTCAAGAGTCAGCTGAGGGCTATCTGTGGAAAGACCCTTCCAGACCTCCTCAGGCTGGGGTGGGTGCCTCTCCTCAGCTGTACCCTAAGCCTCTCTCATCCTCAGCTTTGACTACAGTGGACAAAAAATATGTTTTCTTGTCTGTTTATCAGATAACTAAAAATGAGCGCTACCCTTTCTGCGTGTTCACTGTGTCAAAAAAAAAAAAAAACAGATTTGAAAACCACCAGTAAAATGTAGTGAATTTTTTTTTTTTTTTACTGAAGACTAGTGTGGCCATGATTTTTAGGAATTGTGACTTCCCATTGCTCTGGTGCCCTGTGTGCCTACGTGTGTACTCAATCGTGTCTGACTCTGTGACCCCCTGGTAGCCCGCCAGACTCCTCTATCCATGGGATTTCCCAGGCAAGAATGCTGGAGTGGGTGGCCATTTCCTCCTCCAGGGGATCTTCCCCACCTGGAGATGGAACCTGTGTCTCTTGCATCGCCTACATTGGCAGGCAGATTCTTTACCACTGCGCCACCTGGGGAGCCCCTGGTGCCTGAGGCTTGAGATGAATTGTCATCTCTCTGCTTTCAAAATAATGTCACAGGGACCTCCCTGAGTGAGTGGCAGGAAGACACACTCTAAGAAAATCTCCTGTGACTTAATATGGAGAGATTGGAGGGTTGTTGTGTTTTGCGTGTCTGTGTGTGTGTGTCTCTTCTGTCTGTGGTGGCGGCAGCAGCTGTATCTTTCTCAGCGGTGACAGGCTGAGAAATTGGAAGATGAATTTCGGCTGGGCGCGTGGGTGTGATTTATCTTTTCTCTGGTGGGGAGGGGGGGGGCTTCATCCTGGAAGGTACAGAGCTGTTTTTATCCTGGCCTGGGAAATTGAAGAAGCAACTGCCAGTGTGCAAATGAGGGTTTTGCAGCAGCCTCCAGGGGTCCTTCCTGCTGGGAGCCCTGGGGAGGTGCCAATTTGAGTACTGATTGGATCCCCTGCCCTTGAAGGGGGCAGCCTTGGGGGGAAGAGGGGAGGGGCCTTTGGTCCTGTCACCTGTAAACAGGTGAGACAGATCCATCATGGCCCTGAGGCAGAGAAACAAACAAGTTCGTTATTGACAAACTTGGCTTCCCAGATGGAAATTGAGTGATCAGACCCCATCCTGCCCTTCCCAGAGCCTGCAGCTCTTCTGCATTGGAGTGTTCTGTGAAAGATGCCAAATATGTGCATTGGTATACTTACCAGCTCCCTCCCTGCAAGTCTCCTTGTAGGAGATGGTGGCATATCCTTAGTCTTAATGCAGTCAGCCTAAGGCTTCTGTCTACCCTGCCATGTTTCGTCCTGGGGCAATGCCGTATTTCCTTCCTTATGCAATATATTTAGTGACAAGAACATGCCTCTTGGAAGATCTAGGCATGTCCCTCCCCCTACCCCCACCACCACCCTCTGCTCTTCCTGAATGCTCCTTTCAGTCCTGTTCATTCCCATGGCTGAACTGACCTCCTGCTAGCTCTCGACTTTCAAATTTCTAGCTCCAAACCAGATTCCCTTAGAAATTCCAGCATGGGTTTGCTGACTAGCCAACACCCCCTGGAAGCTGCCCCACAGGCACCTCAGACACAGTCTTCAAAATTAGTCTCATTATCTTTCTTCCAAAGTTTCTTTTGCACCAAAACCCTGCAGTAAAAAGCAATGCCATCTTATCCATGCTATCCTCCACACCCTGAGGCCTCTGTTGCTCCATGCTTTTTACTGAAGCTGTGAAGTCATGTTAGCTTTGAGTCTTCGATGTATATTGCATTGGCCTCCTCTTCCTGCCATTGCCGCTGGCTTGGTTGAGTCCTTCATGCGTATTCTCCTGGGAAAATCTGTACCAGCCTCACCTTTCATGCTGTTCTTCACCCCACGTTGAGAAAGATCTTTATGAAACAGGAATGTGATCATAATTGCATGTAAAATGCTTTGTCAGGGAGGAAAAACTTTTCCTATATCCTCTCAGTTTCTGTACTTAGGACCTGCAAATTAAATTGACAGATGACAGATTAGCAGGAAAAAAGGCAAACTTCATTAACATAAGATCACAGGAGCTTGCAGAAAATGTGGCTCAAAGAAGTGATTAAATGGAGGGCTTATACACCAAGTTAATAGGAAAAGGATAAGGGGAGAAAATGGGTTTCCCTAGTAGCTTAGATGATAAAGAATCCGCCTGCAACACAGGAGACCCAGGTTCGATCCCTGGGTCAGGAAGATCCCCTGGAGAAGGTAATGGGTACCCACTCCTGTATTCTTGCCTAGAGAATTCCATGGACAGACCATGAGGTTGCAAAGAGTCAGATATGATTGAGTGACTAACACATTACACAAAGGGGAGAAAGGATACTTACTTTAAAAAGTATGACTTTGGAGAAAGAAAAATAGGTCTTAGGAGAATAGATGGGAGTTGTGATAGTTTTGTGACAATGTTTGTTTAGGGAGTTTCTCATCCCAATACTGATTTCTAGTCTCTGGTGATAGGAATCAGTTTTCCCCCAGTATAGGAAACCTCCTTTGAAAAGGGGAACTTAGGGCAGCTGTATTCTCTTGGAAGGCTCTGCTTTTAGGTAGACGAGGGTCGGGAGTTCAGACAAAGGCCTTATTGCATCTTTTGATTCTCAAATATCTTCAGCCTAAAATAATTTTGAATGCCTCCGTGGTACATTCTGGCATCTTCATTGTCAATGGCTCTCTATTATCTGCAAGATAAATGCTCAGCTCCCTAACAGGATGTATCAAGCTGGCTAGGATCTGACCTCCATTCCTGTGGTTTCATTTTACAGAAGTCCTTGCCTGTCTTCTCTGCCTGCCTCTCTTTCTTTCAAGAGTCAGCTGAGGGCTATCTGTGGAAAGACCCTTCCAGACCTCCTCAGGCTGGGGTGGGTGCCTCTCCTCAGCTGTACCCTAAGCCTCTCTCATCCTCAGCTTTGACTACAGTGGACGAAAAATATGTTTTCTTGTCTGTTTATCAGATAACTAAAAATGAGCGCTACCCTTTCTGCGTGTTCACTGTGTCTATACACTTTTTTGAGTGTTCCCATGAAGTAATTAATTTAAAATTCACAACAGCTCTCTGACGCAGATACTAGGTTGTGAGCTTCTCGAAAGAAAGGGCTGTTGCTTTTGAGATTATGTGTCCTCTGTGACCAGTTCTATACCAGGCACATAATAGGTGCTCAGTAAACATTTTCTTTAATAAATGAGTGAATAAGTGAATTATTCTGTGTTACATGGTGTCTCTTTGTCCATATTCTTTAATAAAATTCATCCTTTGTCCCTCTGAGGCTGAGTAGTTTGAGCTCTTGAGGGAGAAAGCCCACTCAGTTAGAAATCACGTGAACTTGATTTGTGTAAATCAAATCAGTTTCCCCAGAGGCAAAACTGCCTGGGTTTTAACTAAACGTATGACAACTTAATGGAAGCTCCCTCTGACTAATTGCCATAGCTTTGATTTTTTCAACACTAGTTTACACCAGCGGAGTTTTCATCAAAATTAGCTTACTCACTGTTGGAGGAACTAAACACGGTCTTCTTGGGTTTAGTATTTTTGTTGTTTTTGTGAACTTCTGTGTGAACTCAGTCCTGCTTCTTAATTTCTCACCTTCTCCGAGTCTGAGCAATGTCTACGGTTTATGAGACAAAGAAGACTCTGCTAGACAGAGGGTGATGGGTTTGTAGTCTAATGGGCAAATGAATAAAGTGGAATCCCCGTGAAATCTGCTATCCATAATATAAAGTCTCCCACAAAACCATGGATGATGAGGGTCAGGAAAAGAGGAATTCCTTTCTAATATCATGGAAGGCCAAAGTTTCAAAACCCTTTAGTAAATAAAGGTTTGTATAAAGTCAGTGATGTTGATCACTCTGAGAATGTTTCCAAAATGTGGACCCAGAATTTATCCTCCTCACGGAGTTCACTTTCACTGATTTGATCTTGTCCAGGTTGACAGTGAAATCTGCTTTCCTCTGTTTGGTCATAGACTCAGCTCCAGAAGATCATTCATACTTGATACCCCTCTGTATTTCTCAGGTGATCAACCTCAGCCTGTCTCTGTACACTCTTCTGCAAAATGGAACTGTCTGTAATAGCTACCACTCTGGTTAATTTTTAAGAACACCATGCCTAGTGTGTAAAATTGGAGCATTCTGGCTCTGTGCTTCTTGGAAGTTACTTTAATGTGGGCCTTGACCACTTGTCAATTTATTACTTTAATATTGATTTATTTATTCTTGGCTGCACTGGGTCTTCCTTGCCGCACGCAAGCTACTCTCTAGCTGTGGTATGCAGGCCTCTCACTGTGATGTTTCTCCTGCTGGGGAGCATGGCCTCTAGGGTCTGCAGGCTCACTGGTTCCTGCACACAGGCTTATTGCTCTGTGGCATGTGCAATCTTCTCAGACCAGGGATGGAACCCCTGTTCCCTGCGTTGCCAGGTGGATCTGAACCACTGGACCACCAGGGAAGTTCCTATTACCACTAAGCCATGATTTCCTAACCTGCCTCTGCACTTGTAGACACACACATACACATTCTTGTCTACCAGCAATGGATGAAAATACCCCATAATATGGTATTCAACTCACCACTGCATTCTAAAGAATACCTCTGACTACTTCTAGCATAGGAAAGCAGATTCCCAGGGTAGGAAGAAGCCTCAACATCACTTGTTCTAGGCCCCCACATGCCAGTTGAACCTCCTTGCTGATGTCCATGGAGGGGAATGCCTTACTTCCAAGGCGGTCAGTGATCCCAGGGGTCAGCTCCGGCTCTAAATTCCTGGTTTCATGCAGGTTCCTTCAGCCTGGACATAACTAGTGGCCTGCTGGTAAATATTTCAAAACTTCTCTTAAAGAAAAACACTGATCTGTAGACTAATTTGGGCCTTGACCACTTGTCAATTTATTACTTTAATACTGATTTATTTATTCTTGGCTGCACTGGGTCTTCCTTGCCGCACGCAAGCTACTCTCTAACTGTGGTGTGCAGGCCTCTCATTGTGATGTTTCTCTTGCTAGGGAGCATGGGCTCTAGGGTCTGCAGGCTCACTGGTTGTTGCACACAGGCTTATTGCTCTGTGGCATGTGCGATCTTCTCAGACCAGGGATGGAATCCCTGTTCCCTGCATTGCCAGGTGGATCTGAACCACTGGACCACCAGGGAAGTTCCTATTACCACTAAGCCATGATTTCCTAACCTACCTCTGCACTTGTAGACACACACATACACGTTCTTGTCTACCAGCAATGGACGAAAACACCCCATAATATGGTATTCAACTCACCACTGCATTCTAAAGAATACCTCTCTGACTACTTCTAGTATAGGAAAGCAGAGTCCCAGGGTAGAAAGAAGCCTCAACATCACTTGTTCTAGGCCCCCACATGCCAGTTGAACCTCCTTGCTGATGTCCATGGAGGAGAATGCCTTACTTCCAAGGCAGTCAGTGCTCCCAAGGGTCAGCTCCGGCTCTAAATTCCTGGTTTCATGCAGATTCCTTCAGCCTGGACATAACTAGTGGCCTGCTGGTAAATATTTCAAAACTTCTCTTAAAGAAAAACACTGATCTGTAGCATTTGCCATTTTCAATGGTGTTGATACTCCCACTGTGGCCAGGTTCAGGCAACCAATGTAAAGTATCAAATCAGAGTTAAGAAGTGAAGTGAAAGTCGTTCAGTCGTGTCCAGCTCTTTGCAACGCCATGGAGTGTAGCCTGCTAGGCTCCTCTGTCCATGGGATTCTCCAGGCAATAATACTGCAGGCAAGAATGGGTAATCATTCTCTTCTCCAGAGGATCTTCCCAATCGAAGGATCGAACACAAATCTCCTGCATTTCTTTACCACTAATCCACCAGGATTACATCCGCTGGATCATGGAAAAAGCAAGAGAGTTCCAGAAAAACATCTATTTCTGCTTTATTGACTATGCCAAAGCCTTTGACTGTGTGGATCACAATAAACTGTGGAAAATTCTGAAAAAGATGGGAATACCAGACCACCTAACCTGCCTCTTGAGAAATCTGTATGCAGGCCAGGAAGCAACAGTTAGAACTGGACATGGAGCAACAGACTGGTTCCAAATAGGAAAAGGAGTACGTCAAGGCTGTATATTGTCACCCTGCTTATTTAACTTCTATGCAGAGTACATCATGAGAAACGACGTCTAGTCAAGGCTATGGTTTTTCCTGTGGTCATGTATGGATGTGAGAGTTGGACTGTGAAGAAGGCTGAGCGCCGAAGAATTGATGCTTTTGAAGTGTGGTGTTGGAGAAGACTCTTGAGAGTCCCTTGGACTGCAAGGAGATCCAACCAGTCCATTCTGAAGGAGCCAACCCTGGGATTTCTTTGGAAGGAATGATGCTAAAGCTGAAACTCCAGTACTTTGGCCACCTCATGCGAAGAGTTGACTCATTGGAAAAGACTCTGATGCTGGGATGGATTGGGGGCAGGAGGAGAAGGGGACGACTGAGGATGAGATGGCTGGATGGCATCACGGACTCAATGGACGTGAGTCTGAGTGAACTCCGGGAGATGGTGATGAACAGGGAGGCCTGGCGTGCTGCGATTCATGGGGTTGCAAAGAGTCGGACACGACTGAGCGACTGAACTGAACTGAACTGAATCCACCAGGGGAGTTGGGAAGGAGTGCACATAATTGGCTCTTGCAAAGCAGTGTGAAGAGGCCCCAGGCACCACTGCTACCCAGTTGGCATCACATGTAAGCAGAGTAAATATCTGCTGTAGCATCCCAGGTCTCCGATGTGAAGCCCATGCATTCACCCTCCCTGTCTTCTCTGTATCCTAAATTGCACCCAATCCTACTTGCTCCTAATGAGTTTTTAGTAGCACCTAAGGCTCTGCATTGACTTCCCAGCCACCAGTTCCCTTTTGCTCCCAGAATATGAGTCCAGTGATCTTTCTAGACTGACCACCTGGCTTCCTCTGGCATGTTTCCATTCTGGCTCCAGTTTGCAGAGGGACACAGCCCTAGTTACTTCTGTCTTTATCTCATTCCATCCCTATTAGGGATGTGAAGATATTTTAAAAGTTCTTTTCATTTTGGACACAATATTCCTGGCTGTGACTTCTACCAACAGAGCGTTTTTATTTTTTCCTCCTGGGTGCTCATCACACAGAACAAGACCTGCTATGGCCCATCGCTTCCTGATTTGCAGACGGGACAAACTGGGGGATCTATTCTGTCTTAACTTTAGCATGAATACTTTATTAATGCAGCTTCCTCTTTTCAATTGTAAGCCCAGAGAGGACCCATGTCCACTCTGTTTATCATCATATTAGTGCCTGGCATAATGCTGGAAATATTGTAGTCAGTCATGAGAACTGCCCATTCCTTCAGGCCTTCATTCATTCATTCATTCTGCCAGTTGATGGAATTACCATTATGCACAGTAGGTGACCATAAGCAGAATGGAACGTCAAGACAGCATTGTTGAAAACTCAAAAAATATCTGCATCCACTTGTTATTGACATGTACACACTGCTATATTTAAAATGGATAACCAACAAGGACCTCTTGTATAGTACATGGAACTCTACTCAGTGTTATGTGGCAGCCTGGATGGGAGGGGGATTTGGGGGAGACCGAATACCTGTATATGTATGGCTCAGTCCCTTTGCTGTCTACCTGAAACTATCACAACATTGTTAATCAGTTATACCCCAATACAAAATTAAAAGTTGGTTTTTTTTTTCATTTTTTTAGAAACAAGTATCCAAGTCAAGGTATTTGAGTGGCGCATGGCCTGGGGACTGGCTCATTTTTCAGCTACTTAGAGAAAGGATTGTTCTGTTCCCTTTGGAACAATTAGCCAAAATGAATCTAATTTTAACACTTTTCAGAGCTAGAGAAAATGGCAAAATGAGAAGTTTTGCCTTGAGTTTGGTTCTTGAGGGTACGGCATGTTCTTGCTGATTGACAAACTGGTGCATCGGACTCCATTAATTGAGTTGGTGGGCGGGGCACAGGTGAGAATTAGAGAGAAGCAAGAAAGAATGCTCTTCAGAAGGATGTCTCTTCATGTTCAAGGGCATCCAGACTCTCAGAGTCTCCACCACACGAAGGGAGGCCCACCAGCCACCAGCCTGAGCCTGGGCTAATCAATCCATCAAATTAAATTTTAAAAAGCGGTTAATCCTGTTTATATTTGTGTGTGTCTGAATTTTAATTATAGGCCATCTCTATGGCTTTCTGGGAGGGTGCAAATGTAAATTTTGAGTCTATAAGTTAAATCTTTTAGAAAATGAAATATTATTCTGGAGCTCAGAATTTTTATTAGATTTTAATAATTTATTTTGTATGTGCGTGTTTTCCAAAAATGTATTCAAGGCTTGCTGTATGCCAGGCATTGTGCTCAATACTAAGGTGTCAAAAGTAAATAAGTTTCCTGCCCTCTGTAATTAGCCTCTCAAAGCATATACCGACTACATCCAGATCTCCCAGGCTTTATTAAAATTTCAGATTAACCCAGTCACATTCCACACATACTAATATCAGAGCCTATCTGGGGAGTCCCAAAATGCGCATTTTAAAATACATTCTGCAGGTCATTCTCATGCATTCTAAAGTTAGATGTCATTCATTACAGTAAATGAGGGCCGGTGGTTCAGAAGGTAAAGAATCTGCCTGAAATGCAGGAGACCGGAGTTTGATCCCTGGGTTGGGAAGATCCCCTGGAGAAGGGAATAGCTACTCACTCCAGTATTCTTGCCTGGAAATCCCATGGACAGAGGAGCCTGGTGGGCTACAGTCCATGGGGTCACAAAGAGTCGGACACGACTGAGACCGAGCCATGACTGTAAACACAATGGTAATAGCTTGCATAAAAATAGCATAAAAAAGTTTATGCTTTTTTTTTTAATGATTGCAGTATCTTGGGATTCCTACACTAAAATTCCTCCAACACCTTAATCGTAAGTAACAGAAGAGATAGCGCGTCTGGCCAAGGTGCTGAGCTCCTCTCCCACCAGCTCTGCCTGCTGCCCCTGTTCTAAAGGCTCATTCTTCTACTTTGTACACGTCTCTGTGAAAGTACTTCTCATGTGAGATTACAGTTCCTGTCCGTAGTCACCTGCCTCCCTGCTGGACTCCTTGACAATGGGTAGCATCTTGTTTCTGAAATCTGAATCCCCAGGCCTCCCACATTGTTTGGTTCTTTAGTTCAGTTCAGTCGCTCAGTCGTGTCCAACTCTTTGCGGCCGCATGGACTGCAGCATGCCAGGCCTCCGTGTCCATCATCAACTCCTGGAGTTTACTTGTTAGGTAGTTAGAATAGGAAAAAGGAGTCCAGAGTGGCGGTGGCTAAGAGACACGGGGGAAGCCCAGGGCACCATAGATGTCAGGGGAGCGTGATCTTCTCGGTTCTGCCTTGTCATAGCAAAGATGTGAAGCGACGGACCTTAAAGCCCTCGGCATGTCACAGCTCTTGGACAGTCCGTGTTATAGTTCTCAGACAGATCATTTTTATCTAGAAAATAAAGGAAAATACACCCTCCAGGCATGAGGTCATGCCGACCCAAAAGACGCGAAGAGAAGAGAGAAAGAAAGAGACAGAGAGCGTGCGGGGGAGAGAGACCCCCGGCCCTTTGGCTCCTCTTTTTCAATGTTTTTCTCCTCCCCTGGGTCTGCCCTATGCAAACTGGGCCAGCCAGGAGTGCTGTTTATCCACCTGAGGTCCTCACTCAGGTCTTCCTACCTTCCTTTGTTCTATTTTCACAGGCTTTTCCCTTGTCTCTTAGCCACTGCCATTCTGGACTCCTTTTTCCTCTTCTAACCACCTAACATTCTCAGACTCATGTCCATTGAGTCGGTGATGCCAGCGGATCCTTAAAAGTGCTATCGCCTTCCCTTCCTTCCTGTCTGAGAAGTGAGTTTGTCATCACTGTCTGTAGTATCTCATGTAATGCGTTTTGTTGAATGTGTGGATTTTCACGTTTGTGAATGAACAAACAAAATCGACAAAGCACCATCACACCCTTTGATGAGATAGCCAGCAATGATCACTGATATCAATGTGCGGCTTTCACCAAGTGTTTGTCAATTACCAATCACTCCTGTTCATGTTCATGATTTTTGTCACATCCAAGCTGGTTCAGTTCAGTCCAGTTCAGTCGCTCAGTCGTGTCCGACTCTTTGCGACCCCATGAATCGCAGCACGCCAGCCCTCCCTGTTCATCACCATCTCTCGGAGTTCACTCAGACTCGCGTCGATCGAGTCTGTGATGCCATCCAGCCATCTCATCCTCGGTCGTCCCCTTCTNTATTTCTTTGCATTGATCGCTGAGGAAGGCTTTCTTATCTCTTCTTGCTATTCTTTGGAACTCTGCATTCAGATACTTATATCTTTCCTTTGCTCTTTTGCTTTTCGCCTCTCTTCTTTTCACAGCTATTTGTAAGGCTTCCCCAGACAGCCATCTTGCTTTTTTGCATTTCTTTTCCATGGGGATGGTCTTGATCCCTGTCTCCTGTACAATGTCATGAACCTCATTCCATAGTTCATCAGGCACTCTATCTATCAGATCTAGTATTCATTTAATATTTTCCTCTTGAGGTGAACTCATTGGTTCTCGCTCCCGTAAGTTTAGCCTGGTCCTAAGCAGTAGTGTCTGTGAAGTTACGTACCTGATGTGTGCAGTTATGTTCTTTTCAGATCCACAGTAAGTACATAACTCAATTGACATTGCAGAAAGTTCCCTCATATGCCATCCACAGGTGCGTTCCACACCGTAGAGAAGCCTTCCTGTGGCTGAGTGCACCAGAGTTTCTGGTTCAGATTTTAAGCTATTCTACGTGTGATTCTGATCTAAGGTGGCCTTGGCCTGAACGGCTTGGAAGCGGGGCTTGGGTTCCCAGCCAGAGACTGGGCTGGGTCACAGCAGTGAGAGCACCAGATCCTAGCCAGTAGACCAGTCAGTGACAAGGGCCCTGGCCTTCGACTTTGCAGAAACGAATTTCCACGAAGCAAGTTAACTATTTTTAAGAGGAAAAAAAGTGGTGTATGTGTGGATAGACACACGGGCGGACCCAGGGGGAGAGACGGAGTTGCTGAGTCTCGCCCTTGTGGCCGTTTGGATTGCTTTTATGGGACATTTCCTCCCGGTTTCCTTTGACCGATCATGCTGATTTGCCTGGTTCACAGTCCATATTTGGTATATCTCAGGATCCTCCCATGTGTGCGCATGCATCTCTTAGCCAAGATGGATTTTACGGAAAAGGCTTATGGGTAGGGAACATCCCTTGACATGACTCCACTCTGGCCTCCAAGGAGCCTTTTCTGTGCACGTATGGTCGGGGACGTCTCCTGACTTCAAGAAAAGAAATCTGTGGTGTGGGCAGGGCCCAGCTTCCTCCCTTAATTGTTCTGCTATTCTCGTGTTGGAATTTTGATCCACGAGGAATGAATCCCTGATTGTTTAACCCTGGGTGGAGGCGGTCTAGGGGGAGATGTGTATAAGAGACAGCAGAACAAGACCTGCTATGGCCCATCGCTTCCTGATTTGCAGACGGGACAAACTGGGGGATCTATTCTGTCTTAACTTTAGCATGAATACTTTATTAATGCAGNGGGGCTGGGTGAAGGGCGGGATCTGCCTCCTACCTCAGCACTTGGCTTTCTCCTCTACTATATCCAGCAAACAAGGCATATCCCCGCCTCTAGACTTTGCTTCTCTCAGAGTGCTCCTGAATGCTCTCTCCTCTAGCCCAAAGCCCACTCAGAGTACCTTCCCTTGCTCTTAGCCCACCCTGACCTCTCCCATCTTTGAGTCTAATAAGACCTTTCAACTCACAAGCAGTGATATACCAAGTATTTATTTCCCCTGCAAACAGTAGGCTTCATCACATGCTTATGCACCCAAGGAATATTTGGGTTTTCTAATATTTATTTTTGTTTATTTGGTTGTGCAGGGTCTTAGTTGTGGCACGTGGGATCTTTGTGATCTTTTTAGTTGCGTGCGGCATGTGGGATCTAGTTCCCAGCTCAGGGATCGAACCCAGGCCCCCTGCTTTGGGAGCACAGAGTCTTAGCCACAAAGAATATTTATTAACTTGCTATGAATATGCTGTCCTGTAGAAATTAACTAATTTTAGGGATCATTGTTTGCTTGTATGGATTTGGTCATCAGGGGCTTTTTTGGGTGGACTTTTTGACCAAAGGAGGAATTTCCTTCGTCATAAAATATCCTTGATATTTTTTAAAAGAGTAATACTTTAGGAAAGACAAGTTCATCAGCTCAGGTCCCAGAGCACTTATTTCAGTCTGCTTCTGCGTTCACTTTGTCATGTCCCAAGAGTCAGCTTACCTTAGCCATGGTGTTTTATGAACACCTTGAAGATTCCTTCCTTCAGGTTTGGGAAGGAGGTGGTGGCTTTGGTCATTGTCGCTTATTTATCCCTAACTGTCCCCAGACCTTGGATCTCATGACCAAGCGGTCAGTCTAGGCTGCACAGGGCTGCTTACGAAAATAAATTCAGGGTCTGCCCGTCTTTCTGCTTTTCCTCAGGCCTTGAACGGCAGGGGGCAGGTTTGGAGAAGGCATTGCAGACCCGAGTGTTTTGCTCTCAGTCAGTAAGCGAGCTCATCGAGTGGAACTTAGGAAAGCAGTATCTGGTGAAAAACAGAAATTTATTTGTGAGGGGGAGCGTGGTGCAATGGAAAGAACCAGAAAACCAAAGAAAACCCCAACAGGGTCTTGATTCTTAGGCCAGCACCCCCGTTATCCTCCTGGGCGACTTCAGGCAAAGGGTTGGACCTCTCTGGGACTCGTTCTCCTCATCTGTAAAATGCAAGAAATACATTGGATCCATCAGGGAGATTCTTGCTTTTCTTTAGCAGCAAAATCCTTCATTCTGTTTTTAATTACATTTTGTGTTGAGCCACAGTATCCATAAGCAGATAAAAAGTACGATACTCTGGTTAAAGAGAATTTAGGCCAGAGCAGGGAGTTGGTGTCTTCCCCTTTCTCAGAGGAATCCAAGAACCAGAATGATGTCATTGGATTTACATTTACGTAGCTCACAATGATTATTCTATGGAAAACAGTTTCAGGGCGCCAAGACTGCAGGCTCAGGGGCCATTTATATGAGGTAGTTGTCGTGTGTAGGCAAAGAGGGAAGAGATGGAAAGTTATGTGGCTCCAGCGTAAATGGAACGGATGTAAGCGGAGGAAGCCACCCAGGCTCCCAGGGAACAGACTGCTGCCCCCGCCCCCAGCCCTGTCAGGTCCCCAGCGTGGCCGATGAGCCAAAACTTCACCAAGACGAGCGGAAGGACTGAGAAGCACCCCAGAACGACAGGATGGGGCTTCCCTGGTGGCTCAGCTGGTAAAGAATCCACCTGCAATGCGGGAGACCTGGGTTCAATCCCTGAGTTGGGAAGATCCCCTGGAGAAGGGGAAGATTACCCTCTCCAGTATTCCGGCCTGGAGAATTCCATGGACTATATAGTCCATTGGGTCACAGAGAGTCAGACTTGACTGAGTGACTTGAAATGCTAAAAAAAAAAAAAGAAAAAAAAAAAAAGCAGGATAAGTTGGTAATTGAACAGTTGCCCTGTGAACCTTCTCATCAGATGCAGCCTGAGATTTTGGCATCACCTGGGAGCTTTCAGGCCCCACCCTAGACCTGCGGGATCAAAATAGTTAGTAAGGTCCTCAAGTAATTCCTATGCACACTAGAGTCTGAGAAAGTCGTTAGTGGAAAACCACTTTCAGGACAGATGAGCCTGCGCTAGCTTCCCGGATGTTCTGCTTGCTGGTGTCGACTTCAGGCAAATCGGCCGTTTCTGAATTGTCTCATCCACATCATGGAGGCGATGATATTCCCCTCACAGAGAGTTTTGTAGGAGAGAGACGCCGTAAAGTAGAGTTTAGCCCTCAGCTTACTACTGGAGCAAAAGTTGATGGTCAAGAAAATAAAGGAAAACAATAATCACAGACACACACACATACCCATTCCTCTATGGTCCAGGACAGAAGAAAGGAATTGAGAAAGAGGTGCTGGGCCACCACTGTGTCTCTGGCGTGAGTTTTCTGTTTTCTCTCTTCTACGGTGAGAGAAATTCATCATACTTTCTGAGGACAAGGGAAATATTTTTAAAAAATTATTTCCAGGAAAATTGTCTCCATTTCATAATACATAGAACTAGCATGGATTTTGAATTGAAACATTTTGATTTTGACCTCCCTCTTTTCTTCCTGCCTGTGAGGAAGGAAGGACGTGCACTGATTCACCTTAGTTTTTCTCATCTGTAAAATGGGAAGAATAAAACCTAACAAGGAGTAAATGAGATAGGATGTGAAAGGAGTCTAACTCTTTTTATAAATCGCCCTTTCTCCCTTCTTTTCTTCCATGATTGTCTTCTGTCTACCATTATTAGAGGACTCATTTTATAAAAACTGTGGTTACAATTGTGGCATGGGAGCATGCATTCATTTAACAAAAATTTACTGGATGTTCACCATGTGCCAGGTGCTATTATAGATGCTACAAATGCAACACAACTAGGTTTGTTCATCTTTGTAGTGTATGCCTCACCTGGGGTTTGCACCTGTGCTAGACACTATCCTGGGCGCTAGGCAGGTAGCATGCCTGGAGTTTATTCATTTTTCTCTTTCCTTCCCCATCCTGTAGATTACACCAGGGCTATCTGAATGGGACAGAGATTTATTCTCTCCAGGAAGTAGGCAAAAGTATGTGGTCATTTTGATGGCATTCACAAAACCTCCCTCATGTAGGTTTCAAGGATAAGATTCATTTAGCAAGGTCTTTGCATCCTCTATTGAAAATGCACCCACAACCACACACTTGGCTAGGCGAATTAATAACACAAACTAGACTGAAAATATTTAACCTCCTTAGGAGAACAAGCTGTTTTTCAAGGAGACTGGCAGGTCCATTTGCATGCAAACATTTAATGGGCTGTTTTAAAATGATCCTTATCTATTTATTGAAGCAGGTCTGGCCAGACCTCTCCTTGGCATCTCCTTGTTAGCTGTGAGTTGGAGCCTCCACTGCACATGATCTGGAAATCATCAAAATTCACTTAAATGGAAGATGCTCAATACTTGGAATGTTCAGTGTTTTTACTTGGACATTTGCCCCCAAATTGCTCAGTCAGTCAGCTTTGACTGAGCTCACTGTTACAGCCAATCATGAGGAAATTGTCATTACGTGTATGTTGCACATAGTAGGTGATCAATAAGCAGCGTTGGATGAATGAACGAAGTCATTAGGTTTATTTCCTCTTCACCCTGTCTGAACACTCTCAGGTTTCCTCTCCAGTGGTATGCTGCTAAATGTTTAACAACCAACCCCAAGCAGGGGCCAGATTTTACAGCGTTTGCTGGTTTCTGTGGTGGAAATAATCCTGCTCTGATACATTTCAGACTACCAGCATGACATCACTGAACACAGAGAAGAGATGGGCACCCTTATGGAATAGTTCTACCAGACAGAAAACAAAAGATGTAAATAACCTCAAGGTCGTAGATAGTGAGTAAAATATAAAATAATTTGCTAGTGATGAGTTTTGAGCATTTATTACCTTTTTAGTACAGTTTATTTCACTGTAAGCTTATACAGTTTTTAATAACAGCTGAGTTAACCAGGGCTTGAAAAATTACTGAGAATTTGACCATCAGCTCTCAGGAATCTCATGAAGTGGGTCAAATGCACCCCTGTCTCTTATACATTCCACATGTGCGGCTCTGGAGTGACAGCTCCTCTTCCTTCTCCAGGCTGTCTGGGAGGACAGGGAACTACTAAGTGGTTCCTAAGATGCAAATAACCAGGTGATGGGCGTGCCCTCCCTCGAGCACCATGCTTGCACCCTGTTGGAGGCATTTTTCACCTGCTTCTGTTTGTGTTAGGAGCTATTTTGTACTTCTCCCTTTCACTGAGGTCTATGCGATCAACAGTGTGTGAAACCTAGACGTCAACTGAAGTTCCCTGTCCTTTGGGATCCAAGTGGAACTGATTCTAACACTCTCGCACCCAGGTGGGGGTCTGCTTCCCTTCACCCAGTCTTATTAAGTGCTGAGCTGTGTGCATGTTTGCCTGTGGTCCTCTGGCTTAGAAATCTGCATGTGTGCATGTGTGCCAAGTCGCTGCACTCGTGTCCGACTCTGTGCGTCACTATGGACTGCAGCCCGCCAGGCTCCACTGTCCATGGGAGTCTCCAGGCAAGAACATGCGTGGGTTGCCATGGCCTCCTCCAGGGGATCTTCCCGACCCCGAGATAGAAGCCACATCTCCTGCATTGGTAGGCAGGTTCTTTTGCCACTAGCATCACCTGCTGCTGCTGCTGCTAAGTCACTTCAGTCGTGTCCGACTCTGTGCGACCCCATAGACGGCAGCCCACCAGGCTCTCCCATCCCTGGGATTCTCCAGGCAAGAACACTGGAGTGGGCTGCCATTTCCTTCTCCAATGCATGAAAGTGAAAAGTGAAAGGGAAGTCGCTCAGTCGTGTCTGACTCTTAGCGACCCCTTGGACTGCAGCCCGCCAGGCTCCTCCATCCATGGGATTTTCCAGGCAAGTGTACTGGAGTGGGGTGCCATTGGGAAGCCCTAAAAATGTGCACAGATACCATTCCGTGAAGGGGCTCAGTACTTCCTCATTGACACGTGTAGCATCTCAACGACCTGGAACACAGCCCCTTCCCCTTGATGGCCTTCCGAATACTATGCACAGGAGGCAGTTGTGCGCATAGCAGACCCCCTCCAAGCTTCTGGGCTATATCCGAGTTGTGTTTTGTTATTGCCGATGTTGTTGTTGCCATTGTTTTACATTTTCATGTGGTTCGGCCCTCTGGCCCTCTTCCTCTTAAAGCTTCCCATCTCTCCCTTCTCTATCTGACAACTCTTCTTCCTTGAAATGTTCAACTCTTCCTTCTCCCTCTCCACGGATCATGTAAGGAGTTTATTATGTGGAGAAATGTGGCTATGTATACTTTTTTGCATATCTTCAGACTCATGTTTACTGAGAATCATGGACCCCCTTTTACAAGCCTCCCCTTTGTCTCACACTGGGCTCTCTAGAACCTGACTCTAAGCTGTAGAATACAAATGAAGAGGTGATTTCAGCAAAGTCACAAGGAGGGCAGCTTCTACCTGATTGCACAGTGAGCCCAGGGATGTGAGTTACAGCTCAACATTGTCCTGACCCAGGACCTATCCATCATTGGCTCAACCCCACCCCACCCACCTGGCCAGTACATTCTGCCTTCTGCTCCTGCTGCTGAGCCACTTCAGTCGTGTCTGACTCTGTGTGACCCCATAGACGGCAGCCCACCAGGCTCCCCTGTCCCTGGGATTCTCCAGGCAAGAACACCGGAGTGGGTTGCCATTTCCTTCTCCAATGCATGAAAGTGAAAAGTGAAAGGGAAGTTGCTCAGTCGTGTCCGACTCTTAGCGACCCCATGGATTGCAGCCCACCAGGCTCCTCCATCCATGGGATTTGCCAGGCAAGAGTACTGGAGTGGGGTGCCATTGCTTTCTCTGCCTTCTGCTCCTGGCCACAGGTAAAGCATTTCCAGCAGCCCATGGGCAACTTTCTCCAAGACAAATAGCAGGTAAGACTTGTTGGATGCAGAAAACTGAGAAACAGTAGGAGGTCTGTGGTTAGAGGATCTGGGTATGGACAATGTCTGCTACAATCTTTTAGGGCAAAACAGAACTGCCCAAACTTTAGGATTCCTGTCTTGGTTTCTCTTCCCTGTGAAGAGAAGAAGGCAGACTAGAGATTTATTTCCCTCAGCTATGAATCATGGACAACCCTTGGATGTTATGTGCCGTTGTTCAGGAAGTGTGGGGGGGGTAGGCATGTCCAACCAAAAATTTTAATTCACAGGGTGATGTTTGCAACTGATCATATGTTTCCAAGAAAGGAAGCTCAGTGCCTGTGAACCAAAAGAGGTCAAAAGGGCTTGGAGCCCTGATTTTGGCAGGGATTCAGCAAGTGGTACTCCCATTCATTCAACAACTTTTCCCAGAGGGAATTCCCTGGTGACCCACTGATTAAAAATTCACCTGCCAGGCTTCCTTGCTGGCTCCGTGGTAAAAAAATTGCCCATCAATGCGGGACACACCGGTTCCAGATTCAATCACTGATGGGGGAAGATTCCACATTCCGCAGAGCAGCTAAGCCCATGTGCCACAACGCCCGAGCCTGTGCACTAGAGCCCGGGAGCTGCGACCACTGAGCGCTGCAGCCACAACTGCTGAAGCCTGCAACCCAGAGCCGGCGCCCTGCAGCAACCCGGAGCCGGCGCCCCGCAGCAGCCCGGAGCCGGCGCCCCGCAGCAACCCGGAGCCGGCGCCCCGCAGCAGCCTGGAGCCGGCGTCCTGCAGCAGCCTGGAGCCGGCGCTCCGTAGCAAGCTAGAGCCGGCGCCCGGCAGCAACCTAGAGCTGGAGCTCCATAGCAAGCTAGAGCCGGTGCCCGGCAGCAACCCAGAGCCGGCGCCCCGCAGCAACCCGGAGCCGGCGCCCTGCAGCAGCCTAGAGCCGGCGCCCCGCAGCAGCCCGGAGCCGGCGCCCCGCAGCAGCCTAGAGCCGGCTCTCTGCAGCAACCTAGAGCCGGCGCCCTGCAGCCTAGAGCCGGCGCCCCGCAGCAGCCCGGAGCCGGGGCCCCGCAGCAGCCCAGAGCCGGCGCCCCGCAGCAGCCCAGAGCCGGCGCCCCGCAGCAATCTAGAGCCGGCGCCCCGCAGCAACCTAGAGCCGACGCTCTGTAACAAGAGGAGCCCACACACCGCAAATGAAGGGTAGCCCCCGCTCCCCACAACTAGAGAAAGCTCGTGATGCAGCAAAGACCCAGCACAGCCAAAAGTAAATGATGAATAAAATAAATTATTTAAAAAAGAACTGTTCCCAGAGGACCAGCTGTGCCCCAGGTACCACCCTCAGGCGTTTGGGGTACAGTACAGTTCAGTTCCGTTCCATCCCTCAGTCGTGTCTGTCTCTTTGTGACCCCATGGACTGCAACATACCAGGCCTCCCTGTCCATCACCAACTCCCAGAGTTTACCCAAACTCATGTCCATTGCGTCAATGATGCCATCCAACCATCTTATCCTCTGTCATCCCCTTCTCCTCCCACCTTCAATCTTTCCCAGCATCAGGGTCTTTTCAAATGAGCCAGCTCTTCACATCAGGGTACAGGGAGATGACCAAGAATGACACGTTCCACCTCTCGTCTATCTCAGCTCAGTCTTCTCTCCTGTGGCATGGGGTAAATCACCCAGCCTGGCAGATTTGTAGGGAAGAGGGATGAGGTAATGACAGGAAAGTGCTTTGGTAGCCCACCTGTGGCTGAGTCATTTTTGCTCTCCCAGGTAGAGCATTCATCAAAACAAGAACTCTTTCCAGTAAGGTGATAGTTTAATTCAGTGCATCACAAATGGTGCCAATCACGTGTGTACAGAGGGAGGGGAGGGGATACTGCCAAGGCTGGACAAACATCCCTCCCCATAAAGCCACTCTTGTTTTTCCTGTTACAGTTATTTGACTTCTGCATGAGATTTTTTTTTTTTTTTTTTTTTTACTTAAGTATAGCTTAGGGCTCCCAGGTAGCTCAGATGATAAAGAATATGCCTGCAGTGCAGGAGACCTGGGTTCGATCCCTAGGTTGGGAAGATCCCCTGGAGAAGGGAATGGTAACCCTCCAGGCAAGGGTATTCTTGCCTGGAGAATTCCATGGACAGAGGAGCCTGATGGGCTGCAGTCCATGGGGTCCCAAAGGGTTGGACATGACTGAGTGACTAACACACACACACACACACACATAAAGTTGATGTACTATATTATGTTAGTTTCATTTGTGTAGCAAGATGATTCAGTTCTGTATATTTATGTATATATATAGTACATATATAATATATATACATACATATATTTTCAGATTTTTTCCATTATAGGCTACACAAAATTATATAGGGTATACAAAATACTGAATATAGTTCCCTTGCTTACAGTAAAACCTTGTTGCTTACCTATTTTATATACAGCAGTGTGTATCTGTTAATCCCGAATTCTGAATTTATCCCTTCCCACATTTCTCCTTTGGTAACCACATGTTTGCTTCTATGTCTGTGAGTCTGTTTCTCTTTCGTCAACAAATTAATTTGTATTATTTTCTAGATTCTACATATAAATGACACCACAAATGATATTTGTTTTTCTTTGTCTGACGTACTTACTTAGTATGTAAGTAAGTGGCATTATTAGTGGCATTATTTCATTCTTTTTATGGCCGAGTCATATTCCATTGTATGTATATACCACGTCTTCTTTGTCCATCTTTATTCATGGACACTTCAGTTGCTTCCATGTCTTGGCTTTTGTAAATAGTGCTGCTGTGAACATTGGATTGCGTGTGTCTTTTTGAATTAGAGCTTTCGTCTTTTCTGGATATGTGTCCAGGAGTGGGATCATGTGGCAGCTCCATTTTTCATTCTTTAAGGAACAACCACACTGTTCTCCATAGTGATTGCACCAGTTTGCGTGCCCACCAATAGTGTAGGAAGGTTCTGTTTTCTCCACACCCTCGCCAGCATTTCTTCTTTGTAGACATTTTGAGGGCAGCCATTCTGACCAATGGGAAATGATACCTCATTATAATTTCGAAGACTTGTTTTTAAAGAAAGAATTCCACTCCTAAAGGAAGAAAAGATGAGAAGGAGGGAGGGAGTGAAGGAGGAGAGAGAAAAATAGAGATATTAACCTGGCTTATTTAAAATCTACTTCAACTGGGGGGCACAAAAGTCTACCATGTATTTTTAGGAGCACTTGCGTGGTAAGTTGCTTCAGTCATGTCCAACTCTTTGCAAACCTATGGACTGTAACCCACCAGGCCCCTCTGTCCATGAGATTCTCCAGGCAAGAATACTGGAGTAGGTTGCCATGCCTTCCTCCAGGGAATCTTCCTGACCCAGGGATCAAACCCAGGTCTCTTATGTCTCCTGTACTGGCAGATTCTTTACCACTGAGCCACTTGGAAAGCCCTTCAGGGGCACATCCATTGCTTAAATGATGGTCTGTGTCTTAGTATTCGAACAGGAAAGGATCCGCAGAAATTCTCTAGTTTCTAGGAGGACGTTGTCACTCAGGAAATGTGACTTGCCCCAGGTCACCCAAGTGGTTGGGGTAGAGCCAGGACCAGAACCCAGGCTCTTGACTCCAGTGTGAGGTCTTTTCACTACCGTTTCCCTGCATACCTTGCTTTATGTTTAGTGAGGACAGCGCCACAGTCTTCCAATGCATTAGCAAGGTACCTGGATTCTGAATCATTCTGCATATCTTTCCTTCTCTCTGTGCATTTTTTTTTCTTGTCCTTGTTTCAAGGAGAAAACTTGGTATCCTCATCTCTAAAGAGAGAGAGAAAAAAGAATCCCATTTGAAGTGTCACACACATGACGCATTTCCCATGCCATCCCGTAGCTCGGTCTCCAGCAGCATTGATTACGCAGTCCCCATTAAAGCCCTGTGAGGTCACGGGGACTGTGATAAATGCATCTGGGGTCCTTGTTACTGTGGCCAGGATGGTTTTGGAAACCAGAACTCTCAATGGCCTACCAAGGAGGCCAGCCCACAAAGGACGCCGTCTCTCTCTCTCCACATCCTCTGAGTCAGTGGCCTGTGCATAAGAGATGGACACACCAAGGCCGAGCTTTGCCAGCATCTCAGGGTTGGAAGGGATGACATATGCCTGGCAGGAACTGAGTGTACCAGGTGTGGGTTTGGGTCTTTGAGTCCTGATGTTGACATGATAGCAACAGCCGTTCCCAGATATGGAAAAACGAAAAGGCCAAATTGGCATGCTCTCCCCAGGAGATGTGCTCCCGGGGATGGGGGAGTGGGAACCCTAAGCCAGAATTCCTTCCTGTCCCCCAGAGAGGGGTGGAGTGAGGGGGGAGGAAGTTGTGGGAGGAAGAGTGGCTGGTGCATCAGTGAGGTCCATGTGCCATGGGTAGGACTCTCAGGCATTCAGATGGCAAAGCTGGAAGGGATAGTTAAGGCTCCAGCAGTGGAACTCAGTTTCCAAGATGATCACAGCAGCTTGAGATACAGGCTGAGTCTCAGAAGATGACATTGAGCAAAGACAAATGTAAAACCTGTACTTATATCTGAGGTCAGTTACACAAACATGGACAAATGATCTTCTGTTGTCGTTCAGTCGCTCAGTCACGTCCAACTCTTTGCAACCCCACGGACTGCAGCACACCAGGCTTCCCTGTCCATCACGATCTCCAGCATTTGCTCAAACTCATGTCCATTGAGTCAGTGATGCCACGCAACCATCTCATCCTCTGTCACCCCCTTCTCTTCCAGCCCTCAATCTTTCCCAGCATCAAGGTCATTTCCAATGAGTCCGTTCTTCACATCAGGTGGCCAAAGTATTGGAGCTTCAGCTTCAGCATCAGTCCTTCCAGTGAATATTCAGGGTTGATTTCCTTTAGGATGGACTGGTTGGATCTCCTTGCAGTCCAAGGGACTCTCAAGAGTCTTTTTCAGCACCACAGTTCAAAAGCCTCAATTCTTCAGTGCTCAGTCTTCTTTATGGTCCAACTCTCACATCCATACACGACCACAGGAAAAACCGTAGCTTTGACTATGCAGACTTTTGTCAGCAAAGTGTTGTCTCTGTCTTTTAATTCTCTGTCTAGGTTTGTCATATGATCTATGATTTTATAATAAATGTGCAAAAGTTCTTAAAATGGGATTTCCTACCTTAGTTTTTCTTCTCCTACACATCCAAGTACATGCAATGTGTGTCTCTCTTTCTCAGCCTTCCCCACCCAGATAAATGTTATGCCTTAACTTGCAAAGCTTGATGCTGGCTCCAGAAGTTGGGAACAGTAGAGACAGTGAGCCCAAGCTTGGGGTTACTCCTAGCACTCATGGCTAGTGAATGGTCTTGCATCTTTCCCTTCAATGACTGACCTTAGAAATAGGTGAGAGGAAGGTGGGCTCAAAGCCCCAGGATGCTGTTGAGTGTAAAATTTGCAGCTAATAAGCTGAAGCCCCTGAAAACTTATTAGGGTGCCCTTGACTGCCCTCAGTTGCTGCAGAGTGGTGCATGTGCTCGACCACCTCAGTGCCCAGCACGGTCCACTAGAATAATTAGCTTCCTGATGATGCTGTAAGTATCTGGGGGGCAGACCTGATTCTTGAGTCACCTCTGTACCTTGACACAGACTCAATACAGAGTAATTGCTCAGTAAACATGTATTGGATGAAGGACCGAGTGAGTGAATATAAAATCCAGGAGCATTTAAGGATGAACATGAAGCCTAGGGAAGGAAGGAAATTGCTGAAACAATCAGCCGTGATGGCTGTTGTTTCTACAAGTGCAGCTGGGCAAACAGATGCTCTCCCCATGCTAACGCCTGCATGGGCACTCTCTCTCTTTCTCTTGTTTAATCTCTCTCCTTTTGGAAACTTGAAGCCACTAAATGTTTCCATTCTAATGAGATTTTCAAAAAGAGAGAGGGAAAAAGTGTCTAGAATAATCAGGGCTTGTGGCATGCTGGGGGGGAAACAGCAGGGGGTCCGGGTCTTGCTTTGTGTCTCAGTGTTTGGCTCTCAAAAGAAACGCTGGAACCATTTGTAGGAAGGGGCTAATGGAATAAGAAAATATAAGTTGTTTACACCTTTTGGTTTGGGTTTGAGAGGAACGATTTTTATCTCTAAATGAGAAAGGTTTCCAGGGCATGGTTAGAAAAGTAAGTAATATGCCAGTGACACATTGGCATTCTTCCCACTATCTTCAGCCTGAAGGCGGTTGAAAGGTTGGCTTGGCCACCATGTAAGTGAGGAAGGTGAAAATGAAAGCGTTAGTCACACAACTTTTTTGCACCCCATAGACTGTAGCCCACCAGGCTCCTCTGTCCATGGGATTTCCCAGATAAGAACACTTGAGTGGGTTGCCATTCTCTTCTCCAGGGGATCTTCCCAACCCAGGGATTAAACCCAGGTCTCCTGCATCGCAGGCAGATTCTTTACCAGCTGAGCCACCAGGAAAGCCCTTTTAGGTGGGGAAAGTGAGTACCTCCTTGGGATGATTTCACAGGTGCTGGGAAGACTTGCTCCCTTTTCTCCTAGAACCTCCAGCTGGAGGTCCCACAGGAAGTAACTTGATCCTCAGGTGCTGCGTGCTAAGTCTTCCGTCGTGCCCAACTCTTTGTGACACTGGACCGTAGCCCACCGCTCCTCAGTCCGTGGGACTCTCCAGGCAAGACTACTGGAGTGGGTTGCCATTTCCTTCTCCAGGGGATCTTCCCGGTCCAGGGATCGAACCTGAGTCCCTGAAGTCTCAGGTTTGGTGGCTGAGTTCTTGACCACTAGTGCCACCTGTACAAGAGCTAATGGAATAAGAAAATATAAGTTGTTTACACCTTTTGGTTTGGGTTTGAGAGGAACGATTTTTATCTCTAAATGAGAAAGGTTTCCAGGGCATGGTTAGAAAAGTAAGTAATATGCCAGTGACACATTGGCATTCTTCCCACTATCTTCAGCCTGAAGGCGGTTGAAAGGTTGGCTTGGCCACCATGTAAGTGAGGAAGGTGAAAGTGAAAGCGTTAGTCACACAACTTTTTTGCACCCCATAGACTGTAGCCCACCAGGCTCCTCTGTCCATGGGATTTCCCAGATAAGAACACTTGAGTGGGTTGCCATTCTCTTCTCCAGGGGATCTTCCCAACCCAGGGATTAAACCCAGGTCTCCTGCATCGCAGGCAGATTCTTTACCAGCTGAGCCACCAGGAAAGCCCTTTTAGGTGGGGAAAGTGAGTACCTCCTTGGGATGATTTCACAGGTGCTGGGAAGACTTGCTCCCTTTTCTCCTAGAACCTCCAGCTGGAGGTCCCACAGGAAGTAACTTGATCCTCAGGTGCTGCGTGCTAAGTCTTCCGTCGTGCCCAACTCTTTGTGACACTGGACCGTAGCCCACCGCTCCTCAGTCCGTGGGACTCTCCAGGCAAGACTACTGGAGTGGGTTGCCATTTCCTTCTCCAGGGGATCTTCCCGGTCCAGGGATCGAACCTGAGTCCCTGAAGTCTCAGGTTTGGTGGCTGAGTTCTTGACCACTAGTGCCACCTGTACAAGACTTTATGCCCTTTTCAAAAGCAAATTTCAGGTGCCATTTTATACCTATTAAATTAGCAAGTCAACCAACAAACTGTAATAAATAGCCAATGCTGGCAAAATTGGGTAACAATGGATGCTTGTGTGTTCTTGGGAACAAAGTGTGCAACCCTTCAGAAAAGAAGTCTGGCAGAATATATCAAGAATCAATTCAGATATTTGAAGCCCAGATAGTCTAGAGATTATTATGAGGAATTCATTCTAAAGAAGGAAAAGCTTTATGCATAAAAATATATACCATCATATAACTTATATTGTGTGTTCTTGGGAACAAAGTGTGCAACCCTTCAGAAAAGTAGTCTGGCAGAATATATCAAGAATCAATTCAGATATTTGAAGCCCAGATAGTCTAGAGATTATTATGAGGAATTCATTCTAAAGAAGGAAAAGCTTTATGCATAAAAATATATACCATCATATAACTTATAATAACACAGAATTGGTAGCACCCTAAATCTGAATATCCAGCAATAAGAGAATGGTTGTATATATTTCAGTGCACTGATGTCATAGAAAGTGCCTCTTCCATTAAACATGATTGTTTGAATATTTTATAGCCAAGTGGAAGAATATTTATACTTTAATAAGATAAAAATGCAGACTATACTGTTGAGACAAAGCAAATATTGAAAATTGTGTATGCCTATGTACTTGGGCTGCCAAAGGGACAGGAGAAAATGAAAACAGCTGATTTATTAGGCTTAGAATTGAATACGGTGATTCTTTTGTTTTGGTTTCCATTTTGTGCTTTAGAATGTCTTCTATGAAATGGGTCTTTTAAGCCAGGAAGACCGGAGATGCACAGGTGAAGGTGTCTGATGGTAGGCACGCACGGTGACCAAGAATCAGTAAGAAGGTGGAATGTGTTGGACCTGCAGTGAGAAATGCAGACGGAAAGGTTGACAGGGCAGCAGTGGAGGCTGGAAGACCACGGGAACAGGGGTGACTTGGAAGGGAAGGGAAGGAAAGGAATGCCCCAGAGCTCAGGCTTAGATGCTAGGCTCTGGGATTCAAGCCCCAGCCAAGTCCTTACCAGGATTCCTTATGGCCAGACGAAAGAGAGCTGAGGAGGGTCTGGACAGAAAATGCTGCCATCCACTGTGAGCCTTTGAAGATATTCCCCTCTCCTCCTGCAAGGAGGGAGGGGTGAAGGGAAACTGTGGAGCCTGTTTGCCACTTGTCCCATCACCTTCTCACCTTCTACCCTCACGCACCACGGGGCCCCTCCACGCAGGCGTAGGGAGGGACAGCTGAGGAGCCTTTGCTGGCCCTTCCCATCCCTCTGGATGAGAGAGAGCTCACCCTTCACCTCGTGACATCTGTGAATACGGCGATTCTAGATAGCTCCTGCTCCGGCCTTCCTGGAAGCAGATGCTGTGTTGGATCCCATTACCATGGGCAACATTACCATGGACCACGCAGACTCTCTGCTACAGCCTCGCAAGGTGGACTTTGGTGTTACTATGCACAAGAGCAGAAGTTAAGATAAATTAGACAGCTCTGCCTGGGTCATGAAGAGGGCATAGCAATCCACTGCACTATTCTTGCCTGGAGACTCCCATGGAAAACTCTTTGCAACCCCATGGACTGTAGCCCGCCAGGCTCCTCCATCCATGGGATTTCCCAGGCAAGAATTTCCCAGACAGGTTGCCATTTCCTTCTCCAGGGCGCTTTCCTGATCCAGGGATCGAACCTGAGTCTCTTG
Source organism: Cephalophus harveyi (assembly GCA_006410635.1). Taxonomy (NCBI): domain Eukaryota; kingdom Metazoa; phylum Chordata; class Mammalia; order Artiodactyla; family Bovidae; genus Cephalophus; species Cephalophus harveyi. The sequence goes on from SJYT01012643.1 coordinate 215,309, forward strand.
CATTGGCAGGTGGATTCTTTGCCATTGAACTACCTTGGAAGCTCGTTGTAGACAGTAGGCGCTTCCAAAATGTTCATGTAAGAGTTCTTCACCCCCCAAGTCCGACTTGTTCCTCGAGGGGGGACAGTTTCCCCACACCAAACAATTCTCTGACATCCTCTGAATGTCCTATAATTTAACTCAGTTCTGACACTGTCTACCTGGAGAGAAATCAGATTTCACAAGTTAAGGGCTCATCCTGACAAGACTGCGCCCAGCCCTCGGCCCCACTTCAGATGCCAGTGACAAGTCAGGTGGCCACCTGTGCTTCTGGCCGACGGGTTATAGACTGGAGGTTCCCACGGCCTGCTCCTTGGGTTTGATTCACTGATTGGAGTGACTCACAGAACTCAGAGAAACATGTGACTTATTTTAAGATCATCTGTTTATTACAAAAGGATTTAAGTCAGGCACAGCCCATGGAGGAGATGCATAGGGCAATGTGTGGGGTAAGGGCTTCCCTGGTGGCTCTGATGATAAAGAACGTGCCTGCCATGTGGGAGACTCAGGTTGGATCCCTGGGTAGGGAAGATCTCCTAAAGGAGAAAACGGCAACCCATTCCAGTATTCTTACCTGGAGAATTCCATGGACGGGAGCCTGATGGGCTACTGGACATGGGATTGCAAAGAGGCAGACACAACTGAGTGAATAACACATACACATATCCGTGAACGGTGTAAGGCCGTGGAGCTTCCGTGGGCCTCCAGGAACACCACTCTCTCCACATCTCCACGTGTTCCAACCCTGAAGCTCTTTCAACCCAGGGCTTTTGCATTTTTATGGAGTCTTTACTACATAGACATGACTGATTAAATCAGTGACCATTGGTGATGGAGCTCAAGCCCCAGGCCCTCTGCCCTCCCCAGAAGTCAAGGAATTGGGACTGGTAGTTCCCACCCTCTAATCACTTGATTTCTTCCCCTGGCAACAGCTCCCATCCTGAGGAGCTTCCCAACAGTCACCTTGCTAACGTCACAAAAGACACCCAGATTGTGCTCCCCACTAAGGAAATTCCAAGGGTCTTGTGAACTCAATACCAGAAGCTGGGATATGACCACATACATATTTCTCATTATAAATCACAGTCTCACAGCATAGTAGGTGCTCTACAGGGCTTTGATAAATTAAGCATCCTCTTAAGGTTGAGCATCATTTCAGTGCCCAAGCAGGGGTCTATGGAAGGATGGATTTAGACCTTAAAAATACCACCCCGGGTGTGAAACAAGGAAGATTTTGTTCACAAAGCTGACTGGACTTTTAGTTGAGGTTTATGAATTTTTAATTATGCCTTTGTTTTTCTTAACCCTGTAATGTCATGCCAAGGGCTTCCCAGTGGCTCAGCGGTAAAGAATCCGCCTGCCAGTGCAGGAGACATGAGTTCAGTCCCTAGTCAGGGAAGATCCCACATCCCACAGGGCAGCTAAGCCCGTGAGCCACGGCTACCGAAGCCTCTGCACCCTAGACTCTGTGCTCCACCGCAAGAGAAGCCGCCGCGGTGGGAAGCCACAGCCAGAGAGGAGCCTCCGCTTGCCGCATCCAGAGAACAGCCCGCAAAGCAAAGAGGACCCAGCACAGCCAAACATAAATACATTAAAAAAATCATATTTAAAGAAGCCATTAGCGGGCAGACAAGACACACAGAAGAAATGCCTGGTAACATAGAAAGAAACTTCAATAGATGTTTCCAGAGACAGATTCACCATGAAATTAATGAAATTTAAGCTGTAACTCGGGTACTTATTTTTTTAATCATATTTGTCTTCTTTTCCCTAAACATTCACTTCTTTTCTTCCACAAATCTGGATATGACCCTATTTTATTCCTTTATTAAATATCGTGATATCTATCTCAACAGCAATGAGATGGAGTCCCTTCCTTTTAAGTTTTAAATATTTTTTTCTGCACTGCATTAGACAGGTGGTACCAACTGAGTTCCATTGCCCTGGGCTCTTAGTTTAAATCAAAAGTTGGGAAACTTTTTCTTTAAAAGTCAAATAGTAAATATTTTAGGCCTTTGGGCCAGATAGACTCTGCTGCAGTTACTCAGCTCTCCTATTGCCTCACAAAAGCAGCCACAGACCACATATAAACAAAGGAGTGTGGCTATGGTATAAAAATTTATTTTTAAAAAAGCAGCTGCCTGGATTTGGCCCGAGAGCCACAGTTCACTTAGCCCCTGGTTTGAATGGTCAAAACTTGCATCTACATTACGCATCTGTGGATCCAGAGGTTGATCAGTTCAGTTCAGTTGCTCAGTTGTGTCTGACTCTTTGTGACCCCATGGACTGCAGCACGCCAGGCTTCCCTGTCCATCACCAACTCCCGGAGCTTGCTCAAACTCATGTCCATTGAGTCGGTGATGCCATCCAACCATCTCATCCTCTGTCGTCCCCTTCTCCCGCCTTCAATCTTTCCCAGCATCAGGGTCTTTTCCAATGAGTTGGAAACTTACTCAGAGGTTGATAGGGACAGGATATAGATAGATCAAGATCTAGATATCGATATCTGTGGTTCTTGGTCATTACGATATTCTTGCTTAATTTCAAGGACAAGGAAGGTTTTTAAACACAAAATTACTTTTTCTATGTTCCAATAAAGCCATTTTTTGACCCTATGAGCATAAGACAAGGGAGAAAGAGGTAAAAAGCTTGCATCTGAATGCCTGCTATTTGCCCGGATTCATAGCAGTTTATGTACGTGGTTCTCTTTTTATTTACATGACCATGCCATGAGGTAGGTTTAGAGGGTCCCTAATTCCACAATTAATAGTAATCAGTGAATATCTACTTAAAGGGTATCTGCTGAAAATGGGTACCAAACTTCATACTAAACAGTGAAGAAAATTTCTCATTAGTATATGATCACAAAAATATAATTAAAATACAAAAATGTGTTTATTGTATCTCACAGGTCACAAAATTCAAATTATAATTGCAGCTCTGCTCTAATTTTTACAATGCACAAAGACTCAGTTGAGTGTTAATTTGAGGTTATATTTTCTTTGCTAAAACTTGATGATAATACAACATGACTTCACATTTTATTATCTCAACATTTGGGGGGAAGGATTGTATGGTATTTTTCACCTTTTGAAATATCATTTGATCTGTCTTTAATTGTTCCAGTAAGATGGTCACTTGTTAACGGTTTTGCTATGTATTTAGAACAGCTCATCATCATCATATCCATCAACTTCATGAAATCCTGCATGCTTTGTAAGCTTTGCCTTTTCTTTTTGCAAATGGTCCATACTGTACCGTTGGATGCTGTCCCTGATAGAGAGACAGAGGCTGAACTGCAAGGCCATGATGTGCAGGATACAGGCTGCTGTTAAACCGTCAAGGATGTTTGCACGGAGACTTCCTTAGAGAGGTGGTTTTTAGTTGTGAGAGTTTCTGCTGCCCTGTGCAATCTCTGAGCTACAAAGACTGGGATAAGGAATAAGATCAAGAAAATCCCTTGATTTGTCACTTGTGTGTTCTAAGTGAGAAACTGAGGTTCAAAAAAATAAACCTGCCCTGGGTCGTCTGGTTTCTAGGTGGTGAGCCAAGATTCAGATCCTGTGGAGCCTGACTACAAGCATGCCCGTTTAATGGCAAACAGATGGAGACTGGAAGGAGAAGAGTCCATGCTTTCCTCCCTCAATCTAGGATCTTGGCGAGCTACCTGGCTCTTGAAATATGCCTATGGGGAGCAGGAGCCATCAGGGATCTCGGGCAACTGCTTAGAGATGGAACCAAGCTTTTCTCCCCCAAACTGGAGACCAGAGGAAAGGGAAGCTGAACTCTCAGTGTGCCCCCCAACCTCGCCCCACCCCCGGCTCTCCAGCTGGCCCTGCCCTGGCCCCGCTTCCTGCAGGACCTCACTCCAAGCCCCAAGGTCATTGTCAGAACAGGGTCTGGTCCCAGCATCTCTGCCCCTCCTCCTGTGGTGACCCCACTGCCTGAGCCTGAAGGCTGTGGTCCTCATCTGTAAAATGGGGGCACGGATATAAGGGCAACAGTGTCCCCACCTGGCACTGCTGCTCTCCAGAGAACAAGAGAAAATGACATGCCAAAAAAGAATTACCAGGTAAATCTCTTGGGTTCCCCTTGAATGAAGTCCTTGAGGGGATATTTGTCATGATTTCCGGTGGCTCCGGCTTTGTTCCTATGAAGGGAGGCCAGGCTCGGGTGGGAAGAGGCAGGTAGGAGATGGTGTCTGGTTTGAGGGCATATCAAGACCCTTGACCTCAACTGGTTTTATTTGGAAAGATGGTCGGGACCCTGCAGACAGAAGGGCAGCTGTTGACTCTCCCCAAGCCTCCAGCAAGAGAGAAGAGAGAGAGAAAAGTGGCGTGAAGGATGTTGCTGTTCAGTCGCTCAGTCGTGTCCAGCTCTTTGCAACCCTATGGACTGCAGCACGTCAGGCCTCCCTGTCCTTCACTATCTCTCAGAGTTTGCTCAAACTAATGTCCACTGAGTTGGTGATGCCATCCAGGCATCTCATCCTCGGTCGTCCCCTTCTCCTCCCACCTTCAATCTTTCCCAGCATCAGGGTCTTTTCCAATGAGTCAGTTCTTTGCATCAGGTAGCCAAAGTATTGGAATTTCAGCTTCAACATCAGTCCTTCTAACGAATATTCAGGACTGATTTCCTTTAGGATTGATAGATTTGACTGGTTTGATTGTTGTCCAAGTTACTCTCAAGACTCTTCAGCACCACAGTTCGAAAGCATCAATTCTTCAGCAGTCAGCCTTCTTTATGGTCCAACTCTCACATCTGTACATGACTACTGGNAATATTCAGGACTGATTTCCTTTAGGATTGATAGATTTGACTGGTTTGATTGTTGTCCAAGTTACTCTCAAGACTCTTCAGCACCACAGTTCGAAAGCATCAATTCTTCAGCAGTCAGCCTTCTTTATGGTCCAACTCTCACATCTGTACATGACTACTGGAAAAATCATAGCTTTGACTATGTGGACCTTTGTCAGCAAACTGACGTCTCTGATACAGAGAAGACACTCACATGACGGAGGAAGTAAAAGAATAATTGGTCTCCTGAGATGGCTGAAAGGGAGGTTGGTGCACTGAGCCACTGACATTAGAATAACAGGCAAAATGATCCTAGGATGTTTTCTTCAGATGCTCCTTAACTGCAGCCCCTCCCGCAATTGCACGCACAACCTCTACATATATTTATATGATGATTCTGACTGTTCTACACTGTGTTATGATTTGTCTGTGTTAGTCACAGGTACATAGGGATATGTGCCCTGTGTGGAGTATATGTTAAGAATACTTGTTGAATGAATAAATTAATTTTGAAATACTTAAAAAAAAAATCGGTGAGGCATGGAGAGAGAGAGAGACAAAACAGGAAGGAAGAGAAGGGAGGAACCCGTCTAGCGACACCTCTCTGTCTTCAACTCGTGAGACTGATAATTCCACCCATGAGTGTGGAATCGAGTTCGTATCTTCAGCGTAAAGTACAATGTGCAGGAGACCAAAGAATGAGTCCCCTTCTCAGGTGAAGGAGGACCTCCTTGATGCCTTCCGCTTTATAAATTAATGATTGTTTTCAAATCTCAGCAAGTAAGTTCCCCAGGTTGCCGGTACTTTTCAATTCGTGGAGATGCAAGAAAATACCAAGTTCCGACGAGTGTTTGCTGCCCCCTGCTGGCTAAAGCCTGGTTCTGCACGCCTCCCCTCTGCGAATGGAAACCAGGCTGACTGCGCGTTGGTGACCGGTTAAGGTGGAGCTGTCCTCTCACCTGGCTCTGAAATCACAATTAGAGCTTAAAGGGACTTAAGTACCTAGCTCCGACCTCTCCTCTAAGCTTTAGACTTGAATTTCGATCAGCTTGCTGGATATTCCCACTTGGATCTCAAACAGTAGGTCCACAGCATGATAGCATGATTTATCTTTGCTGGCTTGCTGGCTTCTGCATACATACTCCTGAAGCCTTTGAATAGCACGTTGTCCACCCTCTCACCTCCCCCCATTGATTCTCCTTTAGCTTGGCCTCCCTGTCCCATTGGTGGAGATGCAAGGCCACAAACTTCATTTTAGCCAGGCTTGTTCTTAACAACTCCTTAGCATGTGGCCATATCTCCTCCTCTTTGTCATTCTCAGCCCTGGAGACCCACCCCCGTCTCCAACTTCTGGCTGCTTTCTATTGCTGGGAAGTTTAGCAGTCTCATGCCTTGAGGGTTGCAACTTCCACCTCAACTGGATTTGTAAGATATCTCGCTTCACTTCACTTCGCTAGACACAGGCCGTGCCTGCCTTGGGACGAGTTCTCATGCTGGGTGTTAAGAAGGTGCGCTGTCTTTATGACACGGTGCAAGCAGTGATTACAAAATGATAATGGGCTGTGATCAGTACTGGTATAGAAATGCCTCTGGGTGTTCTGTGATCCCAAGGGAGGGATCACAGGAGGAACTGTGCAGGCAGTAGCTGGGAGGCTCTAGACGCAAGGTGTGCCCGGTACTGTCAAGATGTTAGCAGGATGTAAAGGGGCACGTAGGGGGAGTGGGCAGGGAAGAGGAGCATTGAGAAGAGGGCTTGAGGAAACGCAGTGATTCTGGGGGTGGGGAAGCAAGAAGGGATGGGGAAGATCGGATCATAAAAGGCTCGCACCCCTTACTGAAGGAGAAAATTGAATGGGATTTAGTATCCTTGAACTCTCTGCACATGTACATGTTGTTCACATTGCCTAGGGGTCCATGCTACAGGTCAACACACATAGAATGGGGAATGTCCTGGATAAACTGGGACATATGGTCCACGCTAGCTAAGACCCAGATAGCCTTCCAACCCACTGACCACAGCCTCTGGGATGCTTCCTGTGTTTTTTTCCCAAAGCCTGTGGACACTGAGATGATAACCTCAGCCAGACTCTCATGTGGCCATTTGTCCTGTTTCCCCCACTGGGCTAGGAAGTCCTTGAAAATGAAGGCTAGGTTTTTTATTCATGTTTGTATAAAATGCTCCTTCAGTGCAGAAGTTGCAGAAGACGCAGGTTCAATCCCTGGGTCGGGAAGATCTCTGTAGTCTTTTTACTGACGACACAGTTATCCTGCTAGTGATGATTCCTTCTGATGAATTTCTTTATCGATAAAACAGGAATGATCATGTCTACCTTGGGAGAAGGTTGTGAGGATAAATGAGCTGATAGGTGTAAGGTGGCAGATGGTAAGTGCTCACTAAACAGTGGTATTGGGTGTTGAGATTGTTACCATCATCGTCATCATCATCATCATCATCACCAGAGACTTGGATGAAGAGTAAGCAGGTTCCACACATGTCATGAATTTAAAATAAAATGGCCAAACAAGAGGGAGTTGAAAATCTCATTTGGGCTCCTAGACAGGGTTGGAGACAAAGTCAGATCTGCAGGTCAGCAGGACTGTTGATCAGAAAATGCAATCAAGGTCATCAAGGGGTGGGACCAGGGTTCTGGTCCAAGCCAGCTCCAGGAGCAGACGTCTCCAAACCTCTTTACATCATGGTCCTTACCATCACACCATGAGATGGTTTTCTGTTTGTCTGGACCAGCAGCTCAGGAGGACAGATCCGGCTTGTTCATCACTGAATTCCAGCTCTGCCTCCCCCAGTGCCTACCATATAAATATTCAACGGATGGAAGAATGAATGAATGCACGAGTTGGGCACCCACTTACATAAACAAACCGAAAAGGCATGGATGGGAGCCTAGCACCGGATCACACAGAGCAGGAGGACTCGGAGTCTGCGGTGCCAAGACTCCCGCATGCACACTGTCCTTTAGTTTCCCTCTTAGACACCAGGGTTTCCCCCGGGGTTCAGATGGTGAAGAATCTGCCTGCAATGCTGGAGACCTATGTTCAATCCCTAGGTCAGAAAGATCCCCTGGAGGAGGGAATCTTACCCACTCCGGTATTCGTGCCTGGAGAATTCCATGGACAGAGGATCCTGGCGGTCTATAGTCCATGGGGTCACGAAAAGCAGGGTCACGATGGAGCCACTAACACTTTCACTTAGACACCCAGAGAACCTGATGCTGACCGTTAAGCCAAAGACTCCCCACCAAGAGGGATAGAAAACCTCTTTTCTTTGCTGAAATGATGAAGCGTGCGCGCGCGCACACACACACATGCACACTGTCTCTCCACCACCCTCACTCTCTCACACACAGGGAGTTTATAAATACAATCATCTCAGAGGATTGTTTGCAGTTAGCTTCTGCCTGAGGCAGGGGCATGAACCACATGAGCTCTCAGTGACTTTGCAACGAGCAGCTCTGCATCACGGTGGCTTGGATTCTTTCTAGCATGAAACACACTTGATAGTTTCAGAACGATTCTGAAGATCCCCCAATTGAAAGAGATTATTTCCTTTAGTAACTACTGACTGAAAAAAAAATAATAATAACATGAAGATAATGGTAACAGAGACTTTCTTTGAATTTATCCATCTTCGGATGAATTTGTTTTTATTCTAAGAATATTTTCATATGTTTGAAGGTCATAGTCCTGTGTGTGCAGGACCCATTATTAACGTACTCACATTCCAGTTGATTGACCAAAGCTTGCGGTAACTTTGGTTTGTCAGGCAATCTGCAGTCCTCCAGGGTGGGGAACAGATGCTGTAACTCAAATTCTCACTGTTTCCACTAACTAGCTGGTAAAGTTATGCATGTTGCTCTCTCAAACCTGGTTTCCATGACTGTAGCCTCAATTCCTAACTGCCTCACAGCTGTGTCTCGAGCTTAAATGGGATAACATAGCAAGTCCAGCCTTACGTCCAATGAATGCTGTAGCTTCATCCTAGCTATTACTCTTCTGCCTAGCCTCGGCACAATCCAGAACAAGGCACCCCCTTAGTTTCTTTCTTCCTTTCCTTCTAGGTTCCTGATTGTCCTGGGGTGCTTGATTCTGGCTGTCCTGACCACCTTCAGGGAATACGAGACTGTTTCGGGGGACTGGCTTCTGCTGCTGGTGAGATGTGCGCCCGGCGTGGTGCCGTGCTTCTTTCTGGGGCAGACACTCTGGTGGGCCTTCCAGCGGTGAGGACAAGGAGGCCCTCGGGTGCAGTTTCCCCACAACTGCTTTTGGTTTCTGGAGTCTCCGGCCAAGTCCAGAAGTAAGAAAAAGCAATGACAAACCGGTTGATGAGGCCTTTCGGGTGTACAGGTGGAGCAGGGAGCGAATGGCCTTGTGTTATTCCAGATTAGAGAACAGGGGACATGAACAAAGTCAAAGCAGAAACCAAGACCCATTGGCTAAACGATAAACCTTCTGATAGGTAATGCAAAGGCATGTTCAGTTCCAAACCCTGCCTCTGCTTCTCCTCCCTAAACCCTGAGGACCTCTTCCTTCAAGGCCAAGTACCAAATCCCATTCCTACATGAAAACTCCAAGTCCTTGCTCCTGGGCCCCTGCCCGTTTTCACCGTCCAGTCTGTATCCCGCGTGTGGTGGAGATCCTGCAGGCAGCAGTCTTGGGCAGGTTGCCTAACACCCCTGACTCAATTTCCTCCCGTCCTCACCCGCGGTATGTAACAATGTAAGGCGAGGAGCACAGACCGACAGGCTGAGTACAGCATCCATGCCCAGCCGGGAGGTGGCCTCCAGGAAGAGCTGGTTCCTGCTACAACCCTGGACAGCACTGGCCAGCTGGCTCTTTGAATGACCATGTCTTGATTAGGATCAGCCCACTTGTTTAGGGTGAGGCCCTGCCCTCTGCACAAGGGAAAGATGCCACCCCCCCACCCCCCATTAGGGGGGTCTTGCAATTTCATAAACCTTAATTTGGTGAGCTAAGCGTGATCCCCGTGGTGTCTGAACCAGCAGATTCCTTTTCAGGGCAGGTCTGGAGCTGAGACCCGAGCAGGTGACTCTTAGGAAGCCACCCAGTTCCAGGAACTAAGTTTCAAGGATTGTTGCAACTCCCCAAGAGCCCCAGGGAAGTCACCAAACAGAAGGAGCAAAGTGTCTCTGTCTGATCAGCAAAGGAGGTCTGAGAGGGAGGGAGCGGTCTCTGTGTCCTGGGGGAGCAGAGTAGTGCAGTGTGACCCTAATGGGCGTGAGCTCTGAGCCTGATGATCTGCCTGGAGTTCCTTCTTGGCCACTTTTGGCCTTGAAACATTTGTTCAGCCACTCCTTCCCGGGGGCCTTGGTTTCTCAAAATATAAGCTGAGGGTAATATTATAAAATACCTCTGTGATTCCTGACCTCGGAGCTGCGCTCAATAACCACTGGCCACGCTTAGCAATACCTGGGGCCGGACAACTCGTGGACAGTTTCATCAATTCCTCTTCTTTCAACTCAACTGAACTTCTTAGGGGCTTTTTAGTACATTAAAGGAATTTGTAAGAAATGATCCGTTAGAAAAAAAAAAAAAGCATAGAAAAAAAGGCTTAATGTTTGGGACAGCCAGCTAGTGAAGACAGGCGCTGCCCTGCACTGAATGGGCTGATTAGCCTGTCCTAAGCCCTCCACCCATCAAGCCGGCAATCACAGAAATCCAACTCTTCAGAACTTCAGAACAGAAATCGCTGGTTCCGGACAACTGGGTCCCGGCTAATCAGCGTCTCTCCATATGTTCTTCCATGCAGGAAACATTTGCTATTTTCATCTTCGGAGCCGAGTTTGCTTTGAGGATCTGGGCTGCCGGCTGTTGCTGCCGATACAAAGGCTGGCGGGGACGACTGAAGTTTGCCAGGAAGCCCTTGTGCATGTTGGGTGAGCCTTGACCCCGGGCCCAGGGGCTCCTCGGCCCCCTCTTTGGGTCCATTGTTTCTCAGAGGCAATTTTAAGTAGACACAATTCGTCTGGGAAACCCTGCGCATGGTGGGGGCCGGCCTCGCCTCTCACGCTCCCTTCAACCCTCCAGCAGGTGCTGAATTCCTGCCCCTGTGGCTTCTTTTTAGAATGAGTCACAGGGCAGGGATTCTTCATGGGAGTCGGGGTGGGGGGTACTCTCGGCGTTTGGAATGCAAAGGTGCCAGCCATTATAGGACACTGAACACCCCCAGTCCTTGTGAAGCCACAGTTGCCAATTGCATTCCAGTTGGCTGCAGTGGAGTTAGAAGGTGTGACACGTCCATTGCTGGTTGAGAATTACTTCTGTAGGATCACATGATGCCCATTTTACAGAGGTGGAAACTGAGGCTCACAGTTCTGAGTCATTCTCCAGTCACACAGGGAGTAAGCAGCAGATTCCATCCTAACACCCAGGTCTGCAAGAATCTACCACTTTGCCCTCCCAAGGGAGGGCAACACCACGTTGCTGTGTCCTGACCCAAAAGTTGCTCTGGGGATGTGTCACAGATACCCCTCCGTCCGGATGTAGGNAGTCATTCTCCAGTCACACAGGGAGTAAGCAGCAGATTCCATCCTAACACCCAGGTCTGCAAGAATCTACCACTTTGCCCTCCCAAGGGAGGGCAACACCACGTTGCTGTGTCCTGACCCAAAAGTTGCTCTGGGGATGTGTCACAGATACCCCTCCGTCCGGATGTAGGCATTTTCATAGCAGAGATGGTGGAAGCTCTTGCACATCCCTATTGGTGTGGGATAGAACCCACCTCCACCCCTAGCCCACCTAGGGGGAACCCCTAGATTCCCATCTGAAGATCCTGCCAAAATCATACAGAAACAGGATGAAATCTGCCTGCAGTGATGCTTAGGAATCTTAGAGCTTCAAATTCCTAGAAATAGTTAAAGTTAGAGGATCATAGAATATCAGGGCTGGAAGGAACCTTCAGGAGCATTTGGCTGAACGTGCCTTCCTGTCTGCTGCTCCAGCTCCTTTCACAGCAGCCTTAATGTGGCTCCCCCAGATTTTACTTGCATACCTCCAGTCACAGGGCACTCACCACCTCTCAGCTTATTCATTCCGTCTTAACTCCTCTGACTCTCTTCAGATATTTGAGCTCAGCCATTCTGTCCCTCCTCTCCACTCCAGCAGTGTCCTGTCCTCAGGAAAAATGTGCTCATGACTTCAACTCCATGGTACATCCCATCTTATTAGCATCACAGACCCTCCTCTCTGAGCTGCTGCGTCTTCCTCACTGCTCTCTTGAAAACTGACCTCCAGGCCTGAATACAGCCCTGTTTGGTATGAATGGCAAGCCCAGGGAGGAAGAGCCAGACCCTTGCCCTGTCCTAGCTGCCAGTTTCCCTCCGTATCACCTGGGACTAAGTTGCCAGGTTTGCAGGTTACCTCACACCGAGGACAGCACCGCCCTCACCATCAGCCGAAGCCCTTTTTCTTCTTCCCATCTGCTGCTGAGGCTGGAAAGCTGAGGTTTTTGTCTAGCGCTCAGAAGTTCGAATGCAGGTAGGGTGTGTGTGTGTATGCATGCATGCACATGTGCAATTTTGGAGAACTTTTCAGTTACTTAATTTTCTCCACATTTTTTTTCTCTCTTCCTCTGTCCTCCTTCCCTGACTGTCTACCTGTGTCCTAGTCTGTTCAAGCTGCTGTAACAGAATACCACAGACAGAGTAGCTTATAAATAATGGGAATTTATTCCTCACAGTTCTGGAGGCTGAAAGTCTGAGACTGAGGTGCCAGCAGGGTCAGTTTCTGGTGAGAGTTCTCTTCCTGGTTCGTAGACGCTGTCTTCTTGCTGTGTTCTCACAAGGAGGAAGGGGCTCCCTGGAGTCTCTTTCTTTCTTAAGGGCACTAATCCCATTCATGAGGGCTCCACCCCCATGACCTTATCACCTCCCAGAGGCCCCACCCCCAGCACCATCACACCAAGAGACAGGACTCAATATATGAGTTTGAAAGGAAACAAACGTTCAGTCTTTCAAAACCCCCAACTTCCCTTCACCTTCCTCTTTCCTTGTCTATCCTTCACATCTTAACTCATTATTGACAAGGGGATTTTTGCAGAAACTAATGCCTGTGGCTGGCAATTTTTATTCTGGCCAGCCAAAATTAATTGTTATTTCACTAACACTTTGGGCATCATTATACTCAATAGTTACACTTGACACACCTGTAAAGTCTTCTAATGTTTGTGAAATGTTGTCTTCATTCTACTCTTGTGTAGAAGCAAAGGAACATTCTCCAGCCCTGTGTTTCATTTTCACTTTCTGTATCAGAATCAATCACTGAGGTTTTCTTGTCTTTTTGTTGGTCTACTATTCACATCATCTAAATCAGAGCTATATTCTGAAAAACTATCATCTTCTGAGACACTGGTATATATGTCACTCAGATGGTCAGAGGAACTATCGGCATAAAATTCACCAAAAAATTCTTCTTCACCCAAAACTTCACAATGCATCATTTTTGAAAATTTTATGGTAATAAACTTGCATTTGTAATATACACAGGGTTGGAAGAAAAACCTAATGGAGCAAAGTGTAAATGATAACGACAATATAAGTTGCATAACGAACCCTTGATCAATTTTAAGCTCTAACAACTTCACACAGTGATGTTAATTGTATCACTCTTTAAAAGCATATTGATAACATCTCCGATCAATAATGTTCAGATAACAAAAGATGTGTTAGTACGTCTCTGGTCAATAATGTGTTAAGCTGACTTCTTTTTCGTCTTTGGGGTTACCTCTCCAGTGCTGACCAGAAGTCTGTGTCTGTCTGTGTGTGTGTGTGTGAGTGTGTGTGTGTTGGCAGGGCATGGAAGGGTTGACTTTGAGATTGACGGTGCCCAAATTCTGAGGTCCCTGCCAACTTAGAGCAGTCCTAGTATATGGAGCCCCACCAGAACAGGAGGGTTTCCAGTGGAACAGTCTCACTATTCGAGTATAGTAAGAGAGCTCCAGCTTTCGTTCCCCTCCTGTCCCTTCTGCAGAGACGAGACTGGCCCTCAGCCTGCACTGTCTTGGCTGGCTTCTTTGCTGATGTTGCTGCATTTTCTCTTCTGCTCGTCTAACTTCTCCCGTAATATGGCCCTCATAGGAAGAGTTGTTTCGCTCTGTTTGACCAGAGGGTGGCTATCCTGTGCACATGCAACATGCCCGCCTTATGTGAAACAGCCGCAGACCCTGCCCTGTCACTGTGGCTGAGTCTCTCCGGGCTGAGATTTGCTGCCTTAGTGTCAGAGTGTCATAGACTCACGTCACATGTACCCTGTGTCTAGGTTTTGTTTTATTTTCTGCAAACCTGAAAAGTGGATATCTTTACACAGTTAAAGAAGCCCGACCAAGGATATAGACATACTGATATCCAGATGTCTGACCCCTAGTTTTCCCCAGAGTTTAGGCATATATGGGAGACACCTTCACATGGTCGAAAGGATGCCAGCTTTTTGGGGCAGACATACGTGGTGTGGATTTAAGAGCCTAATCCGAGCAGGGTAGCCAGCACAAACAAAGGTCTGGAGATGTGAGAGACCACCATGAACCCAGAAAACCACACGAGCTTCTAGAAGTTTCCCTAGGACCGGGTCACAGAGGGTTTTCAGAAGCTTGGACTTGGCCCATTGGATAAACATTCCAAGTGTCTTCCTTGTACCCTGATGCCCTTGCAAAAACAAACAAACCAACTAAAGAGTTCTGTGGTTGAACTCGTTTGAGAAAGGCTAGACTTCACTGGGAAAAGTGACAGCCACAGGGCATACTAGTACATTAAAGGCCCTGAGAAGTCCTGCAGTAGTAAAACCTGTTTAATTGAATTTTTTTCTAATTTATTGGATCATGGGATCCTTTGTGCTTGCTAGTCCCCTGCAGTACAGCGGGGACATAATAGATCCTGGAGCTGGAGGGAGGAGCATTGAAGGGAATTCTAACAAGACCAGGGCCCTCTTCCTTCCATCTCTGACCTTTTAACTTCAGGAGCCAGCTTGGCCCTTTGAGAACTGTCTCATCCCCTTGGCCTCTGCTTGCAGCTCTGGTGGACATTTCTGGGTCACCTCCTGACAGCATCCCCCCATGTCTGGGGCGGGTCCCGTGCTTTCCTGCACCCTACCCCAGGGCCTTCTCTGAAACTGAGGGACGTCACTGGGCAGTGCAGCTCAAAAGTGTGGCAATGTTGATGACCTCCTCGGCCAGCAGGGGGCAGGAGCCTGTGGACAGAGACCGCAGCTCCCATCTTTCAGAAGGGCGATGGTGGGAGGTGTTCTGCCTACAGCTCTGACGTTCCCGCAGCAGCAGCCCCCACAAGACCCCTGCCCTGGCCTTTCCCCTGCGTCCCTCTCCCCTCCTTCCCACTTCCTGAGTTCACCTGTCTTTCAGTCACCCGCAACCAGGACCCTCTCAGGGCTTGCTTGCAGGGGAAAGTGAAAGTGAAGTGAAGTGAAGTCTCTCAGTCGTGTCCGACTCTTTGTGACCCCATGGACTGTAGCCCACCAGGCTCCTCTGTCCATGGGATTTTTCCAGGCAAGAATACTGGAGTGGGTTGCCTTGCCCTCCAATACTGGAGTGGGTTGCCTTCGATTCCTGACCCAGGGATCGAACCCAGGTCTCCCGCATTGGGGGCGTACGCTCTACCGTCTGAACCCACAGTCAAACAGCATGAGCTTCAGACCTCCCCTCCTCCACCTGGGCAGCCCCAATCCCCTCTCGGCCAGAGAGGGACCCCCGAAGGACCACCGCTGGAGGGTCTTGGAGCATCACTTCCCTGGGATTGGAGTGAGCGCCAGCGTCCTGCATCCAATCCCAACTCGGCCACATCCGGCTGCACGGCCCTGGAAAGGGATTCACGCTCAGAGCACCTGTTTCCTCACCCGTCTGAGAAGAACACGTATCCCGCGGGTGTCACAATTTAACACGGCACCTGCCCGTCTGTGCCAACAGTGCCGTGACGGCTCCCATTCAAATTCCTAGAAATAGTTAAAGTTAGAGGATCATAGAATATCAGGGCTGGAAGGAACCTTCAGGAGCATTTGGCTGAACGTGCCTTCCTGTCTGCTGCTCCAGCTCCTTTCACAGCAGCCTTAATGTGGCTCCCCCAGATTTTACTTGCATACCTCCAGTCACAGGGCACTCACCACCTCTCAGCTTATTCATTCCGTCTTAACTCCTCTGACTCTCTTCAGATATTTGAGCTCAGCCATTCTGTCCCTCCTCTCCACTCCAGCAGTGTCCTGTCCTCAGGAAAAATGTGCTCATGACTTCAACTCCATGGTACATCCCATCTTATTAGCATCACAGACCCTCCTCTCTGAGCTGCTGCGTCTTCCTCACTGCTCTCTTGAAAACTGACCTCCAGGCCTGAATACAGCCCTGTTTGGTATGAATGGCAAGCCCAGGGAGGAAGAGCCAGACCCTTGCCCTGTCCTAGCTGCCAGTTTCCCTCCGTATCACCTGGGACTAAGTTGCCAGGTTTGCAGGTTACCTCACACCGAGGACAGCACCGCCCTCACCATCAGCCGAAGCCCTTTTTCTTCTTCCCATCTGCTGCTGAGGCTGGAAAGCTGAGGTTTTTGTCTAGCGCTCAGAAGTTCGAATGCAGGTAGGGTGTGTGTGTGTATGCATGCATGCACATGTGCAATTTTGGAGAACTTTTCAGTTACTTAATTTTCTCCACATTTTTTTTCTCTCTTCCTCTGTCCTCCTTCCCTGACTGTCTACCTGTGTCCTAGTCTGTTCAAGCTGCTGTAACAGAATACCACAGACAGAGTAGCTTATAAATAATGGGAATTTATTCCTCACAGTTCTGGAGGCTGAAAGTCTGAGACTGAGGTGCCAGCAGGGTCAGTTTCTGGTGAGAGTTCTCTTCCTGGTTCGTAGACGCTGTCTTCTTGCTGTGTTCTCACAAGGAGGAAGGGGCTCCCTGGAGTCTCTTTCTTTCTTAAGGGCACTAATCCCATTCATGAGGGCTCCACCCCCATGACCTTATCACCTCCCAGAGGCCCCACCCCCAGCACCATCACACCAAGAGACAGGACTCAATATATGAGTTTGAAAGGAAACAAACGTTCAGTCTTTCAAAACCCCCAACTTCCCTTCACCTTCCTCTTTCCTTGTCTATCCTTCACATCTTAACTCATTATTGACAAGGGGATTTTTGCAGAAACTAATGCCTGTGGCTGGCAATTTTTATTCTGGCCAGCCAAAATTAATTGTTATTTCACTAACACTTTGGGCATCATTATACTCAATAGTTACACTTGACACACCTGTAAAGTCTTCTAATGTTTGTGAAATGTTGTCTTCATTCTACTCTTGTGTAGAAGCAAAGGAACATTCTCCAGCCCTGTGTTTCATTTTCACTTTCTGTATCAGAATCAATCACTGAGGTTTTCTTGTCTTTTTGTTGGTCTACTATTCACATCATCTAAATCAGAGCTATATTCTGAAAAACTATCATCTTCTGAGACACTGGTATATATGTCACTCAGATGGTCAGAGGAACTATCGGCATAAAATTCACCAAAAAATTCTTCTTCACCCAAAACTTCACAATGCATCATTTTTGAAAATTTTATGGTAATAAACTTGCATTTGTAATATACACAGGGTTGGAAGAAAAACCTAATGGAGCAAAGTGTAAATGATAACGACAATATAAGTTGCATAACGAACCCTTGATCAATTTTAAGCTCTAACAACTTCACACAGTGATGTTAATTGTATCACTCTTTAAAAGCATATTGATAACATCTCCGATCAATAATGTTCAGATAACAAAAGATGTGTTAGTACGTCTCTGGTCAATAATGTGTTAAGCTGACTTCTTTTTCGTCTTTGGGGTTACCTCTCCAGTGCTGACCAGAAGTCTGTGTCTGTCTGTGTGTGTGTGTGTGAGTGTGTGTGTGTTGGCAGGGCATGAAAGGGTTGACTTTGAGATTGACGGTGCCCAAATTCTGAGGTCCCTGCCAACTTAGAGCAGTCCTAGTATATGGAGCCCCACCAGAACAGGAGGGTTTCCAGTGGAACAGTCTCACTATTCGAGTATAGTAAGAGAGCTCCAGCTTTCGTTCCCCTCCTGTCCCTTCTGCAGAGACGAGACTGGCCCTCAGCCTGCACTGTCTTGGCTGGCTTCTTTGCTGATGTTGCTGCATTTTCTCTTCTGCTCNACCAGAACAGGAGGGTTTCCAGCGGAACAGTCTCACTATTCGAGTATAGTAAGAGAGCTCCAGCTTTCGTTCCCCTCCTGTCCCTTCTGCAGAGACGAGACTGGCCCTCAGCCTGCACTGTCTTGGCTGGCTTCTTTGCTGATGTTGCTGCATTTTCTCTTCTGCTCGTCTAACTTCTCCCGTAATATGGCCCTCATAGGAAGAGTTGTTTCGCTCTGTTTGACCAGAGGGTGGCTATCCTGTGCACATGCAACATGCCCGCCTTATGTGAAACAGCCGCAGACCCTGCCCTGTCACTGTGGCTGAGTCTCTCCGGGCTGAGATTTGCTGCCTTAGTGTCAGAGTGTCATAGACTCACGTCACATGTACCCTGTGTCTAGGTTTTGTTTTATTTTCTGCAAACCTGAAAAGTGGATATCTTTACACAGTTAGAGAAGCCCGACCAAGGATATAGACATACTGATATCCAGATGTCTGACCCCTAGTTTTCCCCAGAGTTTAGGCATATATGGGAGACACCTTCACATGGTCGAAAGGATGCCAGCTTTTTGGGGCAGACATACGTGGTGTGGATTTAAGAGCCTAATCCGAGCAGGGTAGCCAGCACAAACAAAGGTCTGGAGATGTGAGAGACCACCATGAACCCAGAAAACCACACGAGCTTCTAGAAGTTTCCCTAGGACCGAGTCACAGAAGGTTTTCAGAAGCTTGGACTTGGCCCATTGGATAAACATTCCAAGTGTCTTCCTTGTACCCTGATGCCCTTGCAAAAACAAACAAACCAACTAAAGAGTTCTGTGGTTGAACTCGTTTGAGAAAGGCTAGACTTCACTGGGAAAAGTGACAGCCACAGGGCATACTAGTACATTAAAGGCCCTGAGAAGTCCTGCGGTAGTAAAACCTGTTTAACTGAATTTTTTTCTAATTTATTGGATCATGGGATCCTTTGTGCTTGCTAGTCCCCTGCAGTACAGCGGGGACATAATAGATCCTGGAGCTGGAGGGAGGAGCATTGAAGGGAATTCTAACAAGACCAGGGCCCTCTTCCTTCCATCTCTGACCTTTTAACTTCAGGAGCCAGCTTGGCCCTTTGAGAACTGTCTCATCCCCTTGGCCTCTGCTTGCAGCTCTGGTGGACATTTCTGGGTCACCTCCTGACAGCATCCCCCCATGTCTGGGGCGGGTCCCGTGCTTTCCTGCACCCTACCCCAGGGCCTTCTCTGAAACTGAGGGACGTCACTGGGCAGTGCAGCTCAAAAGTGTGGCAATGTTGATGACCTCCTCGGCCAGCAGGGGGCAGGAGCCTGTGGACAGAGACCGCAGCTCCCATCTTTCAGAAGGGCGATGGTGGGAGGTGTTCTGCCTACAGCTCTGACGTTCCCGCAGCAGCAGCCCCCACAAGACCCCTGCCCTGGCCTTTCCCCTGCGTCCCTCTCCCCTCCTTCCCACTTCCTGAGTTCACCTGTCTTTCAGTCACCCGCAACCAGGACCCTCTCAGGGCTTGCTTGCAGGGGAAAGTGAAAGTGAAGTGAAGTGAAGTCTCTCAGTCGTGTCCGACTCTTTGTGACCCCATGGACTGTAGCCCACCAGGCTCCTCTGTCCATGGGATTTTTCCAGGCAAGAATACTGGAGTGGGTTGCCTTGCCCTCCAATACTGGAGTGGGTTGCCTTCGATTCCTGACCCAGGGATCGAACCCCGGTCTCCCGCATTGGGGGCGTACGCTCTACCGTCTGAACCCACAGTCAAACAGCATGAGCTTCAGACCTCCCCTCCTCCACCTGGGCAGCCCCAATCCCCTCTCGGCCAGAGAGGGACCCCCGAAGGACCACCGCTGGAGGGTCTTGGAGCATCACTTCCCTGGGATTGGAGTGAGCGCCAGCGTCCTGCATCCAATCCCAACTCGGCCACATCCGGCTGCACGGCCCTGGAAAGGGATTCACGCTCAGAGCACCTGTTTCCTCACCCGTCTGAGAAGAACACGTATCCCGCGGGTGTCACAATTTAACACGGCACCTGCCCGTCTGTGCCAACAGTGCCGTGACGGCTCCCACGCCCTGGCCTGACCTTCTTCCCCCTCTTCCCTGCCACCCTCTGCCCTCTTTCCAGACATCTTCGTGCTGATCGCGTCAGTGCCGGTGGTTGCCGTGGGAAACCAGGGCAACGTCCTGGCCACGTCCCTGCGGAGCCTGCGCTTCCTGCAGATCCTTCGGATGCTGCGAATGGACAGGAGGGGCGGCACCTGGAAGCTCCTGGGCTCGGCCATCTGTGCCCACAGCAAAGTAAGTGCCGCCGAGAAGCCGCTGGACCACCAGCCTTGCTTGCTTCCTACCCGCATCCGGCCCACGGCATCCCCTCCCGGGCGGTGTCCCCAGAGGGTCCTGCCACCACCGATGGTGGTGGGGAGGAGGAACATACACACAGGTAGACCAGATGCAAACAACACTGGCCACATCACTCAACCCTCTTTGACCACAGTTTTCCTCTTTCTAAACACAGAGATGAGAATGTTGGGGCCCCTAATGCAGAGCAGTGTGGGGTGGAAGGAAGTCACCTGGGCGGACTGGAATCCAGACTCTACTGGTGTGACTGGAGACTTCCTGTAACCCCTCTAGGCTTCCCTGGTGGCTCAGATGGTAAAGAATCTGCCTGCAGTGCAGGAGATCCAGGTTCGATTCCTGGGTCGGGAAGATCCCCTGGAGAAGGAAAATGGCCACCCACTCCAGTATTCTTGCCTGGAGAATCCCCTGGACAAGGGAGCCTGGCAGGCTACAGTCCATGGGGTCACAAAGAGCCAGACATGACTGAGCCACTGACACACACTGTAACCACTCTGGGTCTTCTCTCCTGCCTTTATAAAACAGAAATGATATGCACTCACCTCATAGGGTGAGAAGGCTTAGAATACACTCAGTTCATAGATAGGGAGGCTCAGTTGCTGTTGTTGTTATGTAGCCAGAAGCACAGTGCCTGAACTTGGTATTTGATACAGATTAGCTCGCCCCAGGATCAGCACTGTTCTTACCCCAGTTCAGGGATAAGGAAGCAGATAAGGAAAGAGGAAGTGAGCTGCCCAGGCTGTCTGGCTTCAGAGCCCGTGTTCAGCGGCTTGCTAGTGGTGGTTCTTGCCTCTACAAGGCAGATGAGAAGCTAAGACCAAGTGGGGCTTGGCCCGGACTTCCATGCGCTCAAGCAGGAGTGGAAACCTAGGGAGAGGCCAATGTATGTGGAGCTGCCATGCTCTGCGTTTCTCTCCTACGGTTAGCCCAAACCTTTGGTACCCTTTCTTTTAATATCCCGCCTTGTCTGGACCCTGGAGAAATGAAGGAAAACCTCTGAGTGGCAGGAAAAAAAAAACACTCAGAGGCCAATTCGGGAGAAATCAGAGCAAAGGGCTCCTGAGATGTGTGTTCTTTAGAGCAGCAGTCTCCAGCTTTTTTGGCACCAGGGACCAGTTTTGTGGAAGACCGTTTTTCTATGGATCAGTGGTGGGGGTGGTTTTGGGAGGATTCAAGTGCATTACCATTTAGTCTGTGCTTTATTTCTATTATTATTAAATCATCAGCTCCACCTCAGATCATCAGGCGTTAGATCCTGGAGGTTGGGGACCCCTGCTTTAGGGGATAAAGTGAAAGCTGCCTTCATTGCGAAGACTGCATCTTCTTGTGCCAGTCTTGGTGGGTACAGTGTACATGGTTGGCACCTGGAGCAGCCCCCGTTCCTGAGAGGATGTGCTCAGCCCTTTAACTGCTCTGAGAGTTGGCTGCTAATGTTCCCAGCTGTCCCTTCCCTGGAGAAGCACAGGAGAGCTGCCCGGCCCAGGAGCTTATATTGTTCTCAGCTTCCACCTCCCCCATCAGGGAGACCCACAGCCAGTGACTCACTGACACAGGACCTGTCTTGTGTCGGGACCAGCCCTGTGGGGCAGCTCCTGCTGCAGAGCTTCCCGTGGAATCAGGCTGAGGGAGGCTCCAGCACGGAGCACACCCTCGCTGAGCTCTTTCTCCTGCGCTGTCCAGCTTCTCTCATTCCCTCTGTCCCATGACGCTCCGTCAATCATCGTGGTTGTTGTTTAGTCACTCACTCATGTCTGACCCTTTTGTGACCTCTTGGACTGTAGCCTGCCAGACTCCTCTGTCCATGGGATTCTCCAGACAAGAACACTTGAGTGGGTTGCCATTTCCTTCTCCAAGGAATCTCCCTAAGCCGGGATCGAACCTGCATCTCCTGGCAGGTGGATTCTTTACCATCTGAGCCAGCAGGGCAGCCCTCACATGCTCCTAAATCTCTGTCTCAAACTTGCTTCTGGGGAACTACACCAAAAGCTGGGAGCCTGGGCTGAGTTGCCATTGAAGAGCTCAGAGTTCTCCTTACAAGTCTTAACATCACCTGCCACCCAACCTGGGCAAGCCCAGAATGCCCCTGCAAAGCTCCTGGGTTCCTCCCGTTCAGGTGCACACCCAGATATGCCAGCAGCTCATAGTAGATGAATAGAAGCTTAAGAGTCAGACAGCAGCTCGGTGCAAATTGCGGCTCTGCCACCTTCGAGCCGTAAGACTTTAAGAATGCTGCTCTCTTTTCATGAGAGCTTCCTTAGAGGTTAAAATGTGAATACTTCCGGCTGCTCACATGAGCCAAGGTACGTGTCAGTACCTGGCAAATAATTAGTGCTCATTAGTAGCAGCATGTATTATTCCAAACAGTACAAACAAATACAGAAAGAAAATGAAATACTAATTTAAAACACTTAGAGTCTCACATCTGAAAATGCAATTTCTTCCCATACATGTTTTATTCCCTGTCTGCTCCACTTCTAGCCACAGGCTCAGGGAGACAGGTATTTTTTTTTTTTTTTTTGAGAGTTCTTTCTTCACCTGAACTATTTTATTATTTTATTGTTATTATTACTTATTGACCATGCTGCGTGCTATATGGGACCCTAGTTCTCCAACCAGGGATCCAACACATGCCCCCGGCTTTGGAAGCGCAGAATCTCAATCACTAGACCACCAGGGAAGTCCCTATTTTATCTTTTATCAGAGGACATGTTAGCAACACCTAAGCTGGTGTCCATGCAGCTGAACTGATTCATGGCTCTGGTGGAAATCAGGACTGAAAATGGCTGGGTAAGGCCCTTGTCCTGTGTTCCCCCAGATTAGAATAGTTAGATGACAGTTGGATGTTTGCCATGTAATACCTGGGAAAAGATGGCCCACGCCACCGCCGGACCCCACACCTGCGCCTGAGGGGGTGGAATCAGGACAGAGTCACAGGTCTGCAGCGGGAGATGGCAGACAGAGCGACTGCTCGGCCAGCTCCGCGCCTCATCCTCCCCCCCGCAGTCCCCGCTGGGCGAGCCCTCAGCCTTCCACTGTCCCTGAGCTCCAGCGGGGCTGCAGGCCTGGCCTTCACTTCCAGAGCAGGCAGTGTGTTCAGAAAGTATAAGCGCTTACCTGGATTTGAGTCCAGCATTTACTAACTGCAGGAGCTTAGACCTGTTCCTTCTCTGAACCTGGTGAACAAACACCACTTCATTTCTTCATTCATTCATTCAAAAAAGCGTGTTCTCTGGGCCAAGTTCCATGCTGGACTCTCCTGGAAACTCAGAAATGAAGAGTGAGGGGCCCACACAGGGTAGGACTTTAATGCTCTTACTGAAGTTGGGATTGGCCAGACTCTGCTTCCAGAACAAATAAGCCCTGGAGTCTCTGTGCCTTAGCACAAAAATGTGAGCATCTTCTCATGCACACGGTGTCTGATGCGGGTCAAGTGGTCCTGGTTTGTCTAGGAAATGAACCTTGAGTCACTGAGGCAAGGGAAGCGGGCCTGCGAGCATCCTCTAGAATGGACCTAACACAGGAAGTAGCTCCCGTCACTCCCACGGGCTGGACCCCAGACCCTCGGCCGCCACTTGACTGCTGGGGGCTCAGGCGTGTGCAGGAGCCTGTGACGTCGGGGGGCAGCCACTGCCGCGGAGCGGCTGGCGAACATTGCATCAAGTCAGAATTACCTTGAATGGCCTTTGAGTGGCTGCCAAGCACAGTGGGGACTCACTTCCCTCCCCAGTGACCACTGTGCCAGCTCTTCATCCCACACAGCCGGGACTTCCATACGCACACGGACAGCTGTTTCTCTGGTTCAGCATTTGGAGGCGGAGAGTATGAAATAACAGTCATGCTAGAATCACACTCAACAGAGTGAAAGGTTCGTGACTGGGGAAGGACCAGCCACCTCATCCTTTCCTTCTCAAACCCTGGTGGAGTGGACACTCACGGAGGGGAAGGGCTGCTGGACTGCCTGCAGCATCTCAGCCAACCTCTGTCTGCTGTGAACTCACACGAGTGCACTGGGCCCGTGATGCTGTGGCAAAGGTCAAACCTCTAAGCGAATGAGCGTAATAGAGACTTAACATCTGTTTAGAAAATGGTGAAGACGTAGAAGGAAAAAAAAAGCTAGAAATGAAAGCTCACTCTAGTTCGGGGAGCAAATATCCAGAAAGCTCTCATAATGGAGATGACACGGGTCTTAGGTGCCCCATTTCTCTCGGGTTGGGCCCCTGGGGAGGGGCCGGGAGGACAGAGGACCAGTGTGAGCAAAGGCTCAGTGAGATGCGATGGACCCAGGAGGCCCGCTGATTGACCGAGGACAGTCGGATAGATGAACTCTGTCGGTGTGAACGGCTTCATTCTCCGTGATGACTTAGCAGGAATGTCAGGCCTAATCTCCAGACTGTGTTTGCCCATGACCTTGACTTTCTTCTGCCCAACCTACCAGGGTAACCCTTGGAGGTGAAATAGAATGAGAGACATAGGAAGTGCCTCAGGGATCGTCATGGCTCAGGGTGTTTGAAACTTCTCTGGTTTGCCCATCTCTGCCATGTCTGTGTACCACCCTTACCGTTACCACCCTTAACATTTTTCCTTTCCTTCAGCTCTCTCTTGTTTTTGAGGATATCCCAGTCTATCATGCGATCATATCCATGAAATAATGGTTTTATGTTTAATTTATGCTAATATGCTTTAAGTCAGTATGTGATGACTTCGTATAAAAAATGCCTATCTGCATTTGAAGTATCTATGGCACTTTTTGAAACTCTGTGGTTCAGTCCCTTCATTTTAAAAATGAAAAACCTGAGGCTGGGGAGGAGAGGTCATCTGCCCAGAGTCACACAATTAGTGGCTGGGCTGGGTTCCCATCCACACCTCTGTCCCCTCTGCCAGGATAATTCCCCCTTGCTGTCTGTCACTTTCCAAGCGGAAAGAGCTGTATCATTGTTCTGCCCAATCTTGCGTAGAATAGGGTCTCCTGAGTCCCGAGCCTTGTCTCCGAGGGAGCGGCCCATCCCTCCTGCCTTCTTGCCTCCCCGTGAAGCCCCTTGAGCTGTGATACAGCGGCCACAGAGCTCTCCCTCTCCCTCCAGTGCCATCCCCTCATTCTGTTAATGATGAAAACAATGACCACAGTACTGACCTTCCAGTGATGGGAGGTGAGGATCAGAGAAGGTGAGTAACCAGCCCGTGTCCCAGAGCTGGTAAACCTGCACGCCAGCTCCAGTGTGTCTGCCTGCAACCTCCTCCCAGCCTCCACGCAGTGACCCCTTCCCTGTCCATTGCTTGCTGTCCCAGGAGCTCATCACCGCCTGGTACATCGGGTTCCTGACGCTCATCCTTTCTTCATTTCTCGTCTACCTGGTTGAGAAAGATGTGCCAGAGGTGGATGCCCAAGGAGAAGTGGTGAAAGAGGAATTTGAGACCTACGCAGATGCCCTGTGGTGGGGCCTGGTGAGTCACCACCTTGAAGGCTTCCCCGTGGGGGTCGGCTGGAGGGTCGGAAGGACGTGGAGGGTGTGATGTGGACATGCGGGGCTGGGCAGCTGCGTTCTTCAGCACAGGGGAGAGGAGAGCGCCTCCATTTAGGAACCCTCCGGGAGACTTACGAAGGGGGGCTTTTCCCCAGAAATCAGGGCTCTGATCAGTCTCGTCCCACGGTCACTCAGGGACCTTACCTGTCATTAGCCAGGCTTGCTGTGCAGACTCAGTGGCAGAAGCAGATGTATATACCCAGACCCTCAAGCACACCTAGAGACACATGGCCCCACCCCCATCGGGCATGTGCTATTAAAGCATTGTTTAAGCACTTTTATAAACACATTTTAAGTGCAAATAACTTCTATTATTATCTCCCTGTGGTTCAAACAGTAAAGAATCCACCTGCAGTGCAGGAGACCTGGGTTCGATCCCTGGGTTGGGAAGATCCCCTGGAGAAGGGAATGGCTATCCACTCCAGTATTCTTGCCTGGAGAATTCCTTGGACAGAGGAGCCTGGCGGGATACAGTCTATCAGGTCGCAAAGAGTCAGACACGGCTGAGCTACTATAACACTTTCACTTTTTCAAATTGGAGAACCTGAGGCTTGAAGGGATTGAGTCACTAATTCAAAGCTCTCTGAGCCAAGTTAGTGCTTAACCTGGGATTTGAATTTAAGCATTTGGGTTCCAGAGGCCACACTCTTAGCTACTCCCGTAGCCTGCCTTCCCTGTTCATAAGTAGACGTGTGCTGATAACCTACAAGTGTAAATGCACAGAGGAATATTCAACATACACCTGGACAGACACGGGCCCAGACATTAGACATGCACACCTATACACACAATACATATAAATACATGCATGAGAGCACATACATTCAGAATCATGGCTATACACAAAGTCATACATTTGCAAACATACACATGAATATATATGCACATACACGTTTGCAATTCTTGAAATACCTGTTGACTGACAATAGGGAAGAAATCCTTAGCTTAGAAACAGATGTGGTCTCAAGGCTCCGATGTAAGATTGCTGGTCTTTAGCACCTTCTCTCCCACAGGAGTCTTATTCTAAATGGGACAGTGCCCCAGTCAGTACAAAGGCTTATGGGTAAAGCTCGGCTGATACATCACTGACCTCCTCCCACTGGGAAGCCCCGTGTCTGAACGCTTCTCTTTTCAGATTACACTGGCCACCATTGGCTATGGAGACAAGACGCCCAAAACGTGGGAAGGCCGTCTGATCGCAGCCACCTTTTCCTTAATCGGCGTCTCCTTTTTTGCCCTGCCAGCCGTGAGTGCCCTCACTGTTCTCCCTTGATGATGGGCGGGATCCGTCACTGCCTGGCCCCAGCTCAGCCGTCCAGCCTCATCTTCCACCTTCTCGTATCCTGATTTCCAGCCCCATCAACTCAATAGCTGTCCTGTCTCTGCCACAGGCTGTGCGGCTCTCTTTGCCAGGAGTGATCCCCCCAAACACCTACTCCTCTTTCAAGACTCAGTTTCTTTTTTGAAAAAAGTTTTGTTGAACTATAGTTGATTTACAGTGTTGTGAACATTTGCTGTACAGCAAGGTGACACATCTACATATAGGCATTCTTTGCTTAAAAATTGGGGTATAACTGCTTTACAATGTTGCGTTACTTTCTGCTATACAACCAAGTGAATCAGCCATATGTTTACATATAGCCCCTCCTTCTTGGACCTCCCTCCCATTCCCGCCCTTCTAGGCCATCACAGAGCACCAAGCTGAGATCACACTCTTTTTTAAAATATTCTTTTCTATTATGGCTTATCACAGGATATTGGATATAGTTCCCTGTGTTATACAGGGAAATGTTGTTTATCCTCCAGACCCAGTTCAATGCTGCCTTCTTTAGGCTGAGTTCAGCACTCCCTCCTCTGGGTATCGCTCTGTAAAAGCATTTCTGAGCCCACCTGGGATTTCAGATTCCAAATCTGCTTCCCCAAGAGAATGTGAGCCCCTTGGGGGCTTGATTATGTCTTTCACCCCCATATTCCGTGCACATAGCGAGTCCTTTATATTTGTGAGTTCCCTTCTCTGCCCTGTCATCTTCCAGTTTGTGTTAAAAAGAAAAAAAAAATGCATTTCCCTCAAATTCTTGATCTCTGGTAGAATAACTTCCCCAAAGCCCAGTGCCCATCGGCATCATAACAACAATAATAATATACAGCATTGCTGAACTTGCTGTGAACTAGATTCATGCCACGTGCTTCCCCTACACTGTCTCATTTAATCTTTGTAAAAACATTTGGAGTTTGGTTTGCATTTCTCCCCATTTTCCAGATGAGGAGACAGGCTTCATTGGGTTAGTTACGTTTCCATAGTCACAGGGCTATTGGGTTGTCGAGCCAGGGACCCAGGCCTGCTCCTTGCAAGCTTGGCTCTTAATCACAAAGCTTGAAAAGAACTTTCTGGTGTAACAACCCCTCTTCCCTGCCCTTCATCTCCCATCCTTTTGATACTGAGGCTCTTTGTCCATCGCAGCTGTCCAGTTTTCTCCTAAGCTGCTGGACCTTGGGAAGATGACCTTTCTGACTCTCGGTTTCTTTATCTGTAAAAGATGAGGGGCTGTGGGCATGGGACATGGTCTCTAAATTCTCTCTCAACTTGAAAGGGGTGTGCCCCGCCAACCCCGCCATGTACTCCACGTGAGAGTTTGACCTAGAAATCAAAACAGATCACAATTCGGAGAAATCCCCCCAGAGTAAAAGTCTCACGTGACAATTCAAGCGACTGAAATATTTTTTAAATTCCATTAATGTTAACTGGGAATCTGTTGCGCCTCCTACTCCTTACTAGGCAGCCCCTGTTACGTCATCTCATTTTGCCCTCACAGAACTGTGAGGTGGGTGCCGCTGTCTGACTTCCCTGCGGAAAAACCTGAGATGCAGCAGAGAAGAGGCTGCCCAGGGCCTCCCTGCTGGGAGTGGCGGAGTCGGGGATTGAACCCTGACTTCAAGGCCGCACTTAACCCGGCCCCCACTGCCTGGAAGACAAAGAGGGGATCTTTTCTTCTCCCCTTCGCTCGGTGTCATCACTGGGGCCTGAGAGTTGGGGGGGGCGCTCCAGGAGAGGCTTGGGGGAGCTGACCTCAGGGCCTGGCCTCTCCCTTCAGGGCATCCTGGGGTCCGGGCTGGCGCTCAAGGTGCAGGAGCAGCACCGTCAGAAGCACTTTGAGAAAAGGAGGAAGCCCGCTGCCGAGCTCATCCAGGTCTGTCTGCCTGGGGCTGAACTGGACGGGGCCACGCATCTGTGCATGTGTCTCCGTGTGTCTACGTCTGTGTGTGTGTGTGTCTATGTGTGTGTGTGTGTGTGTCTATGTGTATGTGTGTGTGTGTGTGTCTATGTGTATGTGTGTGCGTCTATGTCTGTCTGCGTCTGTGTGTATGTGTGTGTGTCTGTGTCTGTCTGCGTCTGTGTGTATGTGTATGCATGTGTCTCTGTGTGTGTGTGTGCGTGCACACACGCATGTCTATATGTTTCTACAGGAGTGGGCATACCGTGATCTGGGATGGACCCAGTACCAAGCCTGCTTGCCACAACTCTGGGTATTGCTATGGTTTATCTCTAAGACTAGTCACTGTGTGTCCTGAAAGTGACCATCCCATTACTCTCCCATCCAAGTTCTAAGCCAGCCAAAAGCTAGATGCAGGACTCAGACAGGAGCCCGCCCATCAGCTGTCCACCCCTGCTGGGTGGGGAACGGCCTGGACTTGGGTCCACACTAGGTTTTCTCCCCTTCTACTCTCACCACGTCTTGAACGGGGAAGCCACAAGGAAGAGTCAGCCTAGAGCACAGGTGCGTAGCCAACCAGCTGCAAGGAGATGTGGGCCCTTACATCTGCTCGTGATAGAGAGCTGATAAGTCCAGAGAGAGAGAGATGCCCGCGTGCGCACAGTACCGACCAGCTCACCGATTACCCCACGCAGCGGCAGGTGCAGCCTCCTGCCAGCCGTTCCTCCCTCTCGCTGCCCCCACCCTGGGCTGGGAGCCGGGGCAATAGTGAGAGATGACGGGAGGGGCAGAGTGCTCCCTCTTCTCTTTCAGCGAGAGTTCTTGCTTCGTGGTTTTATGGACTGCTGGGAGCAGAGAGAATAGGAAGGGAGAGTGTTCTGGCTCTGGCTGGTTGCCTGGGACAGACCGTCTGTCTGCATGGCCTCTCATGTCATTGCCTCCAGTTGCAGTGAGTGTCCCTGTGGGGCTGATGCAGGATGGTGCACGGTGTTATCTTGCAGCTTGTAGCTTCTAAGGCAGTTCTGGTCTCTAAGAGTCTGCCCTGTTATCCTCCCCAGCCCCCAAACCATCACAATATACGGAAGATCTAGTGTGTTAAAAACCTCACCTGCCAGACTGTCTTTTGCACCCAGAAATGGCACAAAAGACTGTTTGTCTTCCCACCTCCTTGAGAAATCTCAAGGAATCGTGCAGCAACAGGAATCCCTGCTCCTTCCAAGGCTCTTATGCCCAGATTCCCCTCTCCACGGTAATTCCCTTCTCTACCCTACCCCTACTACGTCGGTTTTCTCCCCTACTACATTGGTTTTCTCCATCTGAGATGGTAAGGTCAAGGAGGTTTTTCTTCCCATAAGAGCTACAAAAGGCCAAGAATCTGGCTTTTCTGGGTATGACCTCAGTGCACACTGAACCCTGAGGTGTCCAGGGCTGACTGTTTCAAAGTTGTGGGATTCTGTGTAACCTTCTGGGTGACACCAGCTCATTCCCAACCCTCATCTCTCCTCCCCAGGCCGCCTGGAGGTACTATGCTACCAACCCCAACAGGATTGATCTCGTGGCGACGTGGAGGTTCTATGAATCAGTCGTCTCTTTTCCGTTCTTCAGGCAAGTGGCCGCTCAGCCGAACGCTCAGGGCATGACTCACCACCGCTTCCGTGGGTCTGTGTGTGTGCCCGTGGCCTTCACAGTTCCTGGAGGACAGTGCTTCTCAGTCTGGGCCTTATGTTAGACTCATTAGAGCTGAAAATATCCCAGTGCCCAGACCATCCCCAGGCTGATTAAATCATAATCCCAGGGAGGAGGCAGGTAAGGGGGAGCAGCCCAGTATTTTTTGAGGCTCCCCAGATGAGCTCAGGATGTCACCCAGGGTTTTCAGCTAGGCAGTGTGGAGTGGCTGAAAGAGAAAGTCTGGTCAGTGTTGGAGCAGGGCCAGTGGCTGAGGAAGTGAGGAGTGAGTGCAACGGGCTACCCTGGCCATCCTGGAGGCCAGGATAGTCGTGCCTTTCACCCCTAGACCGAGAAAGGGCGGGGGAAGAAGCATCTGGGGGGTGTCCTCTGGGGGCCCAGAGATGTTTTGTATTCTCAGAAGTGATAAATTAAATAAGAGTCATCAGGAAAAAAAAAATTACATTCCATTTCCAATGGCCAGCGCCTATGAAAAGGGAGAGGGAAATGAATATTTATGGACATCCAGTATGCTCCTGGAATACAAGTTGACGTTTGATTTAATACTCACAAGCACCCTGTGAAATAAGTCAGAGGTTCTCAGATGTTAAGATGGGTTATAATCAGTGGGGGGTGTGGACATGCGGATCCTGCATCCTTCAGCAGTTTCGTGCTGTGTGCTTAGTCGTATCAGTTGTGTCTGACTCTTTGCAATCCCATGGACTGTAGGCCACCAGGCTCCTCTGTCCATGGGATTTTTCTGGCAAGAATGCTAGAGTGGGTTGCCACTTCCTCCTCCAGGGGGCCTTCCCGACCCAGGGATCGAA
This sequence comes from Cephalophus harveyi, assembly GCA_006410635.1. Classification (NCBI taxonomy): domain Eukaryota; kingdom Metazoa; phylum Chordata; class Mammalia; order Artiodactyla; family Bovidae; genus Cephalophus; species Cephalophus harveyi. The sequence continues at coordinate 246,878 of SJYT01012643.1, forward strand.
CCCACGTCTCCTGTGTTTCCCAAATTGCTGCTGCCACTGCTAAGTCGCTTCAGTCGTGTCCGACTCTGTGCGACCCCATAGACAGCAGCCCACCAGGCTCCCCCGTCCCTGGATTTCTCCAGGCAAGAACACTGGAGTGGGTTGCCATGTTGCAAGCAGATTTTTTACTGCTGAGCCACCAGGGAAGCCCCCAACAATTTTAATGGCATTGGAATAGTTGAAGCATCTCAAACAGGCATCTGTGGTGATTTTAACACAGGAGCCCTTGGAGACAGGCTGGGTGGTTGGTGTCACCAGGCTCCTTTTGCAAAGGAACCAACTGGGGCTTAGAAACTTTGGTCATTTTGGCCAATGTCAGCCACATCTAGGGTCCTCCAAGCCTGTGATCACTACTTGGGCTTCTGAAACAGACTGCACCTTGCCAGGTTTTTGATCCTGAACTCAGAGTTTTAAGTGTGTGAATGGAAGGCTGGACCGCTAGGACCCTTGAGCTGGTAGGAGAAGTAGAGGGGCACTCAGACTCATACCTGGAGTGGGGACCCACCCGCTCTGCAGCGTGTTTCTGCCATATGTCTGGGTTCACAGACTATGACATGACCCAACGCTGGACCAGGGACTCCCTCCCACCTCCCTTTACTCTCATTGTGGGACTTGTGACCAGTCTCTGAAGTCAGCCTCAATATTCCCTCCACCTCCATCACCAGATTGCAGTGGAGATTTAAGGACGCTGAGGACATCGAGGTCTACTGACTCATTTCCCTTGCATAAAACCTTCCAGTGGGTAACCATGACGAAGAGAAGAGGATCCAAAACCTGACCATGACCCACTGGGCCCCAAAACCTCAGGGCCGTGCTTCCCTCTCCCAGCTCAGGGTCTGTGGTGCTGTCCCAAGAGGGTCTGGTGGCACGTGGCACCTTCTAGTCCAGGCGTTCAGTCCAGCAGTATTTTTGAGCTCCTTGTATATGCTAAGGTTGGCCATGAAGATCACACATGACTCAAAGAGTCGGACACGACCGAAGAGACTTAGGATGCAGGTATACGCCCTGAAGACGCTTTCTATGATTCCTTCTGATTCTAGAATTCTATTCTGTGTGTGTGTGAATCGCTCAGTCATGTCCACCTCTTTGCGACCCCCTGGACTGTAGCCCACGAGGCTCCTCTGTTCAGGGAATTCTTCAGGCAAGAATACTGGAGTGGGTAGCCATTCCCTTCTCCCGGGGATCTTCCTGACCCAGAGATCGAATTTGAGTCTCCAACACTGCAGGCAGATTCCTATTGTAGCTATAATCATTTCAAGTTTGGGGTAGTATCAAAATTCCTTAGGAGAGCAAGAGTCTTAGAATGGGCTGGTCGCTTCTCTTGAAGAGAACAGACTGACCTTGAACTCCAAAACCAGAGCTTGTGCAACCACACTGAACGCTGAATCAAGATGATTTCTGTTTGCTTTGCATCCCGAGGTCTTGGCAATAGGCCCATTCTTTTGGGTTGATTTATTATAAATAAGGCATTGTCCTGGCTGTCAGAGACTCTGAGGAATACATTGTGCTGCAGACAGCTGCTGTGATGTGGGAATGGCTTTTAGACTAGGAGGGAGCATTTCTTTCTTTTTTTCAAGGGCAAAAGTATAAAGCCACTAGAGAATTCACTTGGCGACCATTCTGAAACAAGGCAGTCCCTTGAGAAAAAAATGGTCCCCATATTCCAATCCATTCCATAGGTTTCACAGCAAAATAAAAAGTAGCTTCTAGTACACTGGTATGTCTTCACCTGCTTCCTAAAGGGTTTTTATTTGATTTACTTTTAAAAAGACTTTATTGAAATATACTTCATATACTACAAAAGGATTTCACATACCATAAAAGATACCCATTTAAAGTAACAGTTTGGTGGGTTTCAACATATTCACAAAGTTGGGTATTGATCGCCCTTGTCTAATTCCTGGATGTTTTCATTATCCCCCAAAGAAACCCAATGCCCTTTAGCAGTTACCCCTGGTTCCCTCTTTTACTGCAGCCCCTGCAGCCACTCATTTATTTTCTCACTCTATTCTGGATATTTCATATAAAAAATAAAATCTTGGGACTTCTCTGGTGGTCCAGCGGCTAGATTCTGTGCTCCTAATGCAGTGGGCCTGAGTTCGAGCCCTGGTCAGGGAACTAGAGCCCACATGCCACGGCCAAATAAATAAATATAATAAATAAATAAAATGTTATGATTTCTTTTACCTAGCATAATATTTTCAAGTTTCGTCTATGTTGTCTTGTGTATCAGAACTTTATTGCTTTTATGGCAGAATAATATTTCATGATATTGACCCCATTTTATTTATCCATTCATCAGCTGGTACACACTTGTGCTGTTTCTACTTTGGGGCTGTTATTCCCCCATGAACATTCAAGTACCTGTTTGTGAATATGTGAGTTCTGTTGGATTTATACCTAGGAGTGGAATAGGTAACTCTATATTGACTTTTTGAGAAGCCATCAGACTGTTTTCCGTGGCGGCTGCATGATTTTGTAATCCTCTGAAAGATCTTGAAGGATGCAGTTATGTAGCCCATTTCTAAAAGTTGGGTCATATCCATTTCCAGCAAGTGAAGTTCTTTGTTACTTTGCAAGAATATGTGTGAATGTATACACACATGTACATATTGATATGTGTATGTATATATTTGTATGTTTTGGGCTACCAGTGATGAGTGATGTATGGCCTTTTTTGTTTTGTTTTTATGCTTACTTAGAATTATATACTCATTACTTTTGAATTTCAAAGAACTTTAGAGACTTTGAAGTCCAACCCCAATTTTAGATAAGAAGAAACAGAAGCCTCCAGCTCAGGAACTTGCTCAAGTTCACACAAGATGCTGGGCACAGGAGAGACCAAACCCAGGTCTTCTGATTTGTGGCCTGTGGAGACTGAGGCTTCCCAGGTGGCTGGGAACCCACCTGGTGCACCTGGGAACCCACCTGCCAATGCAGGAGACGTAAGAGACACAAGTTCAGTCTCTGGGTCAGGAAGATCCCCTGGAGGAGGGCATGGCAGCCCACTCCCGTATTTTTGCCTGGAGAATCCCATGGACAGAGGAGCCTGGAGGGCTATAGTCCACAGGGTCGCAAAGAGTCAGACACAACTGAAGCAACTTAGCTCAGAGACTGTGTAGACCTAGTAGAAGTAGGTGGTAGGAGGCTAAGGTACAGGAAGAATCTGGGGAGGCCGGGGGGCAGACAGTAAATTACACATTCTCATGCACAAGCAGAGAAGTGGGCAGATGTTAAAAATCCCATGTTGTTTACCATCAACAATAACAGAAACATCCATGCACACTTATCAGTTCCCTAAAAGTGATATCAGTAGCAGAATTGTCTATAGCTGCACTGCCCTGCATGGTAACTACTTGTCACAGGTGGCTGTCAGGTAACTATGGCTAGTGCAACCGAGAAACAGAATTTTTAATTTTCTTTCATTTTAATTTCAATGGCCATCTGTGATTAGTGTCTGTCACTGCAGCTCTGGAATCATTAGATATAGGACAAAAATGGCGATGATACTAAGGCTCAAGAAACAAGTTACCTGACCAAAAAGACTCAGTTAATTTACTGTATAAGCAGGACTTGTTCTTTTTATAAGCAGGGTCAAGATTACTGGAGTTCTTAGAAATGGAGAAGGACAATATGCAGTTATCTTTCTCTAAGGCTGAATAACGTCAGATCTGTTTTCATAAGTGCTGTGTGCGTGTGTGCACATGCTAAATCACTTCAGTCGTGTCCAACTCTTTGAGACCCCATGGACCGTAGCCTGCCAGGCTCCTCTGTCCAGGGACTTCTCCAGGCAAGAGTACTGGAGTAGGTTGCCATGCCCTCCTCCAGGGAATCTTCCCAACCCAGGGATCAGTCTCTTATGTCTCCTTCATTGGCAGGCAGGTTCTTTACTACTAGCACCACCTGGGAAGCCCTTTATATGTGCTATCTCATTTAATCCCTGGTTCCCTGATCCGTCCCCACCACTTAACAGGTCATCTAAACCCAGCACAAGGTGTGGGACAGAGTAGGTGCTCAGGAACCATTTTTTGGATGAGTAAATCAGCAGTCCGCATCTTTTTGGGCACCAGATACAGGTTACATGGAAGACAATTTTTCCCCAGACTGGGTGGTGGGGTGGGGGTGGTTTCAGAATGGTTTAAGCACATTACATTTTTTGCGCACTTTATTTTTAATCTAATGCCACCACTCAATAGACAGGAGGTACCAGTCCGCGGCCCTGAGGTTGGGGACCTCTGGAATAAATGAATGAATGGCTGAGAGGGATTTTGGAGTTGAGAACCAGGCCCGTAGGTTGCAGGAGGGGTCTAGGGTCTGCCTGGGGAACCCCAGCTCATTCATGGGTCCCCCTCTATATGTGCCATTTTGCCTTGCTCCTGCATCTTCAGCAAAGGAAGCTTGCAAACAGATTTTGGGGAGAGGAGAAGCAGTTGCATGTAATTTATGCTTTGTTTATTTCTTTCTCCTCGTAGGAAAGAACAGCTGGATCCAGCAGCCAGGTACGTTTGTGATCGTGAATCCTCTTCTTCCCATCACTGTGTCGGGACAGAGGGTCCAGTTATGCATGGCCTGGGGCCCCTGGGCAGTCGTGCTGGTCATGAGATAGAGTTTTGGGGCCCACTGTGGTTGCTGAACACCATTTTCCTCTGCCAATTTCATGTAAATTTGCTCAAGAACAACTTAACTGTGATCATAGTGGCAGCTACCTTTTGAGTGTTTTTCCTCTGGGCAGGACTTTGTGCCTGGAGTCCTACATGTGTGGTCTCACATGGTCCTCATGATTTCTCAATGAGAAATCGACTCTCATGCTTTCATTTATGGGTTGAGGAGGTTAGGTCTTAGAGAGGCTGTTACTCACCTCCTGAGTCACACAGCTACGGAGTAGTAAGACCAAAATTCGAACTCAGGTCTGAATATTCGGACCATGTTATTTCCACTGTAACTTGCTTCATTTGCTTATTGGGCTCACAGATGTTTCCTCAAAAAGTGTGAAAGTGTTAGTCTTTCAGTCATGTCCGATTCCTTGTGACCCCATGGATTGTAGCCCTCGAGGTTCCTCTGTCCTGGAATTCTCCAGGAATGGAGTGGGTAGCCATTCCCTTCTCCAGGGGATCTTCCTGACCCAGGAATCGAACTTGAGTCCCCTTCATTGCATGCAGATTCTTTACTATCTGAGTCACCAGGGAAGCCCTCACAAAGTAAATCAAGACTGTAATTCACAATCCTCAGTAAACCACGCTCACCACAGGCTGCTGCAGAGACAGAGGGAGCTCAGCTGTCTTCTTTCTGGTTCCTTTTCGAAAACATGTCACAATATCAGAGAAGCTATGGCTCCTACTCAAAGTTATAAAGAAAGACCACCTCTTGGAAACAGTTGAACTGTTTGTATACATGTCATCCCTTGGTATCTGCAAGGGATTTATTCCAGGACCCCTCTGTAGATACCAAAATCCATGGTGCCCAAGTCCCTTGTACCAGATGCCACAATATTTGCATATAACCTTTGCATGCAAAGGGCTTCCCTGGTGGCTCAGACAGTAAAGTGTCTGCCTGCAATGCGGGAGACCTGGGTTTGATCCCTGGGATGGGAAGATCCCCTGGAGAAGGAAATGGCAATCCATTCCAGCACTCTTGCCTGGAAAATCCCATGGACGGAAGAGCCTGATAGGCTACAGTCCACGGGGTCGCAAAGAGTCGGACATGACTGAGCGACTTCACTCACTTTCACTTTACATGCAACCCACTCCAGTATTCTTGCCTAGAGAATCCCATGGACAGAAGAGCTTGGCGGGCTACAGTCCATGGGGTTGCAAAGAGTCGGACACGACTGAGTGACTAACGCTTTACGTGCATCCTCCTGTGTACTTAAATCATCTCTAGATTAGTTAGTGCAAGTACTCTATCAATAGTTGCAAAAACAATGTAAATGCTATCTAAAGAGTTGCCCAAGTGTGGCAAATTCAACTTTTGCACTTTGAAACTTTCTGGAATTTTTTCCCAAATGTTCTTGAGCCACACTTGGTTGAATCTGTGAATGCAGAACCTGCAGCTATGGAAAGCTGTATGGAATACAGCTACTCTGTATTTATAAAACAGAAATAATGATAAATGTAAATATACATAGTATATTTTTAAAATATGTATTGAAACTGTTATTGTGGCAAACTACTTGTAAGGCCTCGCAGTCCATCTCCTGGACACCAGCCCAACCTCTAGAGCTGACAGAATTTGGGCAGAAGTGATGGTAGGACCCCAGACCACCTTGTATGGGAGCCACTTGAGGACAGTGATCCTTGGGAATCTGGTCAAGTGCTCTTGGAATGGGGCCCACGATGCCTCATCACACACATAATCCCACCTGAAAGAAACGATTACAGACAGCGCCAGCTCACTCACAGACACAGACACAGCTTGGACTCTCTGCCTCATTCATGCAGGTTTTCAAATGGAAGTCCTGGAACCAGTCTGGACTGTCTTGGGTATTTGGGTGTAGAGGAGGGGGCTGGACAGCTGACAGAGTCAGGGTGCATTTGCTAGAGAACTTGCAGCCGTTTTGTGTCTCAGAGGCAGAGCAGGAAGATACCTCAGCGATCCTCTTCTAGATACTTTTTCAAGAGGACAGGCTCACCCCAAGTTCCAAAACTCATGAGCAACCAGGAGTTATACAACCTTAGGACTCTTCAACAGGGCTCCCTACTCCCTCCCCTCTTGTGACTAACAGGGTTTCAGATCATACAGGTGAATTATTCTCTACAAGTGAATTATTCAGTCTACCATTACTGCCTTTGCTATGCAGACATGAATATAATTCAGCCAGACTGGAACATACGTGCAGAATATTGCCGCACCCTAGACTAGGCACTTCGGTTTATTTGGGGCTCAGATAAATGCTTTTTGCCACACTGCTGGGCATGCTTCTCCCATGATTGAAAATCTGAAATCATAATGCCATTTGTAAAAGGCCCATCAAGGTCCAGGCCACTCCATTTTCCCTGTCATCTAATTCCCAATTAAGACTGCTCATTTTTATGAAAAAAGAGCACAGGCGAGATAGCAACTTTCATTCACAGTTTTCCCCCCCTCTCAGAGAGAAAACAAGGTACCAAAGCTGCAAAGATTTGGCACATGAATGGTAACAGTTATTTATAGAACTGACAGTTGCCTTCTCTGCCTTTCTCAGGATAGACCATAGTGCCAGAGGCGCCTTCTAAAGCGGGCCACTGCCCTTGTGTAGGGCCCCATTCTCCCATGTCTAAAGATGGAAGGAAGAAATAATGAAAAAATAAGAGACAAAATGAAGATTTTAAGCCCTTGTGGGTGGGATTGACTTGCTCTATGCAGGTTACAAGTCTGTGTTCATTGAGCTCACAACAAACAGAACAAAACAGATTGATCACTTCTTCAAAAGACTTTTCTCTTGCCTGCAATGACATTGTACTCTTGGTTTATCCATCACTCATCTGTCCCTCTCCATCCATTCATCATCTGTCCATCTGTCCATCCACCCATCTATCATTCATAATCCATCATGCATCTATCCATCATCCATCATGCATCTATCCATCATCTATCATCCATCAACCATCCATCATACATCCATCCACCCATCCATCATCCCTCCATCTGTTCACCCATCCATCTGCTTATTCAATGAATATTTATTAAAACCTCCTGTGTACCAGAAACCTTTTTAGGGAATATAGCTATAAACAAGAAAGACAAGGTTCCCAATTATTTACTCGACAGGGTGCCTCTCCGTTTTCCTGAAAGTGACATGTCCCAAACTCAACTTCTGTTCTTTTGTTTTTTTAATTTTTGTTAGTTTATCCAGGACACACATGCCCAACAAAGATGGCATGAGGAAGCTAGAGAATGTAGTCAAGTTGGTCCCAAGCAAAGCTGTTTACTAAGTACTGTTTGCCTTTGGTATTCTTTAACCTCACCTATTGGGTTGTCTGTCTTCAAGTTCTCTGTGGTATCACATCCATTCCGTGACACCACATCCCCAGGACCTTATCTTATTTTTGTACCCTTGATGGGAGGGGCAGGATTTCCATTTAAAAGTACCACTCCTAGGATTCTGTTTGTCTTTTGTTCATATGAACACTTCTGTGAGTTTTAATGTGCGAAAATGGACCCAGAGCTAAGCTTGAAAGTAGAGACAAAAGAGATTTTAATTGAATTCAAAATGAGAAAAATCTAGATTGGAGCAGAAAAGGACTCAACCCTGGAAGGAGTATATAAGGAAGAGAAATGGGAAGAGAGAGGATTCAGAACCTGGCTGGATGGTATAACCACTGAGAATTTTTCCTGATGGAGAGAGTCTAAATGACTTTTTAATTTTAATTTTTAAATTTTAATTTTCTTTAAAAAAATGTACATGGTTCATAAGTCAAAGTATTGTAGAAGTAGGGACTTCCCTGCCAGTCCAGTGATTAAGACTCCATGCTTCCAATGGCTTCTCATGTAGTTCAGTTGATAAAGAGTCCTCCTGCAATGCGGGAAACCCCAGTTCAATTCCTGGGTGGGGAAGATCCACTGGAGAAGGGATAGGATACCCACTCCAGTATTCTTGGGCTTCCCTTGTGGCTCAGGTGGTGAAGAATCTGCCTGCACTGTGGGAGACCTGGGTTCGATCCCTGGATTGGGAAGATCCCCTGGAGAAAGGAAAGGCTACCCACTCCAATATTCTGGCCTGGAGAATTCCATGGACTGTGTAGTCCATGGGGTCGCAAAGAGTTGGACATCAGCAACCTTCACTTTCACTTCCAACGCATGGGACCTGGGTTCCATCCTTAGTCAGGGAACTAACATCCCACATGCCATGTAGCATGACCAAGATAAAATGAAATAAACAGTTTAATAAATAATAATAATATAGAGGCAAACCATGAAATGTCTTAGTACAACTTCTGTCCCTCTCCACCCCATTCCACTGTCCACGCCCCATAAATAATTTCTTTTTCATTTTTATGTATCTTTCCAGTGTTTCTTCAGCAAACACAAACCGAAATTTATATTTTTATATTCCAGCTTCCAAAAGTACTTCAATAATGTTACTCAATTTAGGTTATTTGAGCTATGACGCAAATCCTCATCATTTACTAAAATCCACTTCATGCCACAGTCTTGTATGAAGTGTGTGTGTGTGTGTGTGTGTGGTTGTGTGTGTATCAAGGGACTGCCAAACTCAGCTTCTGATTTCTTTCCAAACCTGTTTTGTCCCATTTGCTCAACTGAAAATAAACGGCGTCCCCATAGAAAGAAACAGCCTTCCCACCCACCCGTTCTGTATACGGCCATGTTCTCTTTCCCTCGTGGCCACGTGGAAGCCATCGAGGAAGACGACCGTGGTTCTTCTCCAAAATAAATGTCCAAGTTCTGGTCTCCTCTTGCTCCTCAGTGCAGTCACCCTGGCCCAGGCCACCAGCACCTCTTGCCTGGAAAGCATCAGTGGCTTCCTCATTGGTCTTTCAGTGTTTCCTTACTCCCCTCCAATCCATTCTCCATGGAGAGGCCACTGTGTTTCCCTTTGGGGGAAAAAAATGTTTTTTGCTGTGGTAACATACACATAAAATGTGCTGTCTTAACCATTTTCAAATGTACGTTTAAGAAGTGTCCGCTATATTCACGTTGTTGTGCAACCCGTCTCGGTGCTTCTCAGTCTTATTAAACTGAGACTCTGTGCCCGTTGAGCGCCAGCTCCTCATTTTCCCCTCCCTCTAGCCCCTGACAATCACCGCTCTCTTACACTTTCTGGGTTTGCCTACTCTAGAATCCTCATGTGAGTGAAATCACATCGTGTTTGTCCTTCTGTGATGGGCTTACTTCACTTGTGGCATAATGAAGGTTCATCCATGCTGTAGCTGGTGTCAGAGTTCCTTCCTTTGAAGGCTCCAGTGAATGTCTATACTGCATTTTATTGACCCGTTTATCCATCCATGGACATTTGGGTGGTTCCCACCCTCTGGCCATTGTGAATAATGCTGCTGTGAACATGTATATGTATATTTTTAATGTAAAGGTGATGTACTCTTTCCTTCTTAAAACTCTTTTGGTGTCTCCAGGTAGACTTAGAATGATAGAAATTCCTATTTTCTCTTTCTATTTTAGAATCTTATTTTCTTGTTTCTTTGGCTGCGCCCTGTGACTTGCAAGATCTTAGTTCTCTGACCAGGTATCAAACTCACGGCCCTTGTAGTAGAAGGGCAGAGTCCCAACCAGTGGACCACCAGAACTGTCCCCCGCAGTGGCTGATCTTCATGGCAGGACCCTGTTTCCATCCTAAGCTCCCGCAGGGCTCACCATCTGGGGTGGCTCTAATGTAATGGTTTGATGGCTGCAGCATCCTTTGTTAACTGATAGAGCAGGTAGCATTTTTTTTTTCATTGGTGCTGGTCAGATTTCCAGCAATATATGTATCTGTTTGCCTGTCACGTGACTTCTTGACCTTACTGTAAGCTAACTGGAGGCTGAAAACCATACCTGCTTTGGTCACTACTGTAACCTCAGCAAGTTACCAAGAGTCTAGCATTTTCAAGATGCAGAACACATTTTTGTTGGGTAAATGACATTAGCTCTGTTTTACAGGTGAAGATAAAAACTGAATCAGAGTTAATGCCTCACCCAAGTTGAGCTATTAACCACAAGGCAGCTATTTGAACTCAGTTCTCTTCCTCCAGAGGCAGCACTCTTTCCACTCTTCAGCAGTTCCTTTATCAGCTGAGGTTGGATGGATCTTGTTAATCAGAAGCTCGAGTGTTGTTATTTCTTCCTTCCTTCACTCAACATCATAGTTACGCTGTAAGGGCTTACTATGTGCCAGGCACTGTGTTAGGTGCTGGATAACTAGACAAAGGGCAGTTTCTGAACAAATAGCTTACCCTTTTCATCTTAATGGCAGCTCTATTGACTTTTGGATGGGATAAGCTTTTGTTGTGGGGGCTGCCCTGGGTGCATTATAGGAAGTTTAACAACATCCCTGGCTTTGACCCACTAGAAGCCAGGAGCACTACCCACCAAGTTATGTCAATCAAATATGATTCCAGACTTCACCAAGAGTCCCCTGGGGGCAAAATCACTGCTGGTTGAGAACCACTGCTATAGTGAGAGAGTCCCTCATAAGGTGAAGATTTCATTTTGATGGCCAAGTGCCGTGGTTGAGAAAAGCCTCAAAACGATGCACAGTGAATGGCTATCTCATTGGCCCAAAAGTGGAAGTGTGCCTGGGGACTGCTGCTTGGACCAAGTTTCAAACAAAATCAGTTATTTGGATAAAAGATAGGATGAAAGTTTTCCTAGGCACAGGTCACAGCTTGTGCTGAGGCTCAGTTCAGTTCAGTCACTCAGTCGTGTCTGACTCTTTGCAACCCCATGAATCGCAGCATGCCAGGCCTCCCTGTTCATCACCATCTCCAGGAGTTCACTCAGACTCATGTCCATAGAGTCCGTGATGCCATCCAGCCATCTCATCCTCTGTCGTCCCCTTCTCCTCCTGCCCCCAATCCCTCCCAGCATCAGAGTCTTTTCCAATGAGTCAACTCTTCTCAGGTGGCCAAACTACTGGAAATTCAGCTTTAGCATCATTCCTTCCAAAGAAATCCCAGGGTTGATCTTCTTCAGAATGGACTGGTTGGATCTCCTTGCAGCCCAAGGGACTCTCAAGAGTCTTTTCCAACACCACAGTTCAAAAGCATCAATTCTTCAGTGCTCAGCCTTCTTCACAGTCCAACTCTCACATCTATACATGACCATAGGAAAAGCCATAGCCTTGACTAGACGGACCTTAGTCGGCAAAGTAATATCTCTGCTTTTGAATATGCTATCTAGGTTGGTCATAACTTTCCTTCCAAGGAGTAAGCGTCTTTTAATTTCATGGCTGCAGTCACCATCTGCAGTGATTTTGGAGCCCAAAAAAATAAAATCAGAACTGTTTCCACTGTTTCTCCATCTATTTCCCATGAAGTGATGGGACCAGATGGCATGATCTTCGTTTTCTGAATGTTGAGCTTTAAGCCAACTTTTTCACTCTCCTCTTTCACTTTCATCAAGAGGCTTTTTAGCTCCTTTTCACTTTCTGCCATAAGGGTGGTGTCATCTGCATATCTGAGGTTATTGATATTTCTCCCGGCAATCTTGATTCCAGCTTGTGTTTCTTCCAGTCCAGCGTTTCTCATGATGTACTCTGCATATAAGTTAAATAAGCAGGGTGACAATATACAGCCTTGACGCACTCCTTTTCCTATTTGGAACCAGTCTGTTGTTCCATGTCCAGTCCTAACTGTTGCTTCCTGACCTGCATACAGATTTCTCAAGAGGCAGGTTAGGTGGTCTGGTATTCCCATCTCTTTCAGAATTTTCCACAGTTTATTGTGATCCACACAGTCAAAGGCTTTGGCATAGTCGATAAAGCAGAAGTAGATGTTTTTCTGGAACTCTCTTGCTTTTTCCATGATCCAGCGGATGTTGGCAATTTGATCTCTGGTTCCTCTGCCTTTTCTAAAGCCAGCTTGAACATCAGGGAGTTCACGGTTCACGTATTGCTGAAGCCTGGCTTGGAGGATTTTGAGCATTACTTTACTAGCATGTGAGATGAGTGCAATTGTGCGGTAATTGGAGCATTCTTTTGCATTGCCTTTCTTTGGAATTGGAATGAAAACTGACCTTTTCCAGTCCTGTGGCCACTGCTGAGTTTTCCAAATTTGCTGGCAGATTGAGTGCAGCACTTTCACAGCATCATCTTTCAGGATTTGAAACAGCTCAACTGGAATTCCATCACCTCCACTAGCTTTGTTCGTAGTGATGCTTTCTAAGGCCCACTTGACTTCACATTCCAAGATGTCTGGCTCTAGATTAGTGATCACATCATCATGATTATCTGGGTCGTGAAGATCTTTTTTGTACAGTTCTTCTGTGTATTCTTGCCACCTCTTCTTAATATCTTCTGCTTCTGTTAGGTCCATACCATTTCTGTCCTTTATCGAGCCCATCCTTGCATGAAATGTTCCCTTGGTATCTCTAATTTTCTTGAAGAGATCTCTAGTCTTTCCCATTCTGTTGTTTTCCTCTATTTCTTTGCATTGATCACTGAAGAAGGCTTTCTTATCTCTTCTTGCTATTCTTTGGAACTCTGCATTCAGGTGCTTATATCTTTCCTTTTCTCCTTTGCTTTTCGCCTCTCTTCTTTTCACAGCTATTTGTAAGGCCTCCCCAGACAGCCATTTTGCTTTTTTGCATTTCTTTTCCATGGGGATGGTCTTGATCCCTGTCTCCCGTACAATGTCACGAACCTCATTCCATAGTTCTTCAGGCACTCTATCTATCAGATCTAGGCCCTTAAATCTATTCCTCACTTCCACTGTATAATCATAAGGGATTTGATTTAGGTCATACCTGAATGGTCTAGTGGTTTTCCCTACTTTCTTCAATTTGAGTCTGAATTTGGCAATAAGGAGTTCATGATCTGAGCCACAGTCAGCTCCCGGCCTTGTTTTTGTTGACTGTATAGAGCTTCTCCATCTTTGGCTGCATAGAATATAATCAATCTGATTTCGGTGTTGACCATCTGGTGATGTCCACGTGTAGAGTCTTCTCTTGTGTTGTTGGAAGAGGGTGTTTGCTATGACCAGTGCATTTTCTTGGCAAAACTCTATTAGTCTTTGCCCTGCTTCATTCCGCATTCCAAGGCCAAATTTGCCTGTTACTCCAGGTGTTTCTTGACTTCCTACTTTAGCATTCCAGTCCCCTATAATGAAAAGGACATCTTTTTTGGGTGTTAGTTCTAAAAGATCTTGTAGGTCTTCATAAAACCGTTCAACTTCAGCTTCTTCAGCATTACTGGTTGGGGCATAGACTTGGATAACTGTGATATTGAATGGTTTTCCTTGGAGACGAACAGAGATCATTCTGTCGTTTTTGAGATTGCATCCAAGTACTGCATTTCGGACTCTTTTGTTGACCATGATGGCTACTCCATTTCTTCTGAGGGATTCCTGCCCACAGTAGTAGATATAATGGTCATCTGAGTTAAATTCACCCATTCCAGTCCATTTTAGTTCGCTGATTCCTAGAATGTCGACGTTCACCCTTGTCATCTCTTGTTTGACCACTTCCAATTTGCCTTGATTCATGGACCTGACATTCCAGGTTCCTATGCAGTATTGCTCTTTACAGCATCGGATCTTGCTTCTATCACCAGTCACATGCACAACTGGGTATTGTTTCTGCTTTGGCTCCATCCCTTCATTCTTTCTGGAGTTATTTCTCCACTGATCTCCAGTAGCATATTGGGCACCTAATGACCTGGGGAGTTCCTCTTTTGGTATCCTATCATTTTGCCTTTTCATACTGTTCATGGGGTTCTCAAGGCAAGAATACTGAAGTGGCTTGCCATTCCCTTCTCCAGTGGACCACGTTCTGTCAGACCTCTCCACCATGACCCGCCCGTCTTGGGTTGCCCCGCCCGCATGGCTTGTTTGGGAAGCATGAAATAGGGGAATGCACAGAGTTTAACACAACTTAGTCAAAGCTGTGGTTTCTCCAGTAGTCATGTGCGGATGTGCGAGTTGGACCATAAAGAGTGCTGGGCGCTGAAGAATTGATGCTTTTGAACTGTGCTGCTGGAGAAGACTCTTGAAAGTCCCTTGGACAGAAAGGAGATCAAACCGGTCAATCCTAAAGGAAATCAACCCTGAATACTCACTGGAAGAACTGATGTTGAAGCTGAAGCTCCAATAGTTTGGCCAACTGATGCAAAGAGTCTGGATGCTGGGAAAGACCCTGATGCTGGAAAGATTGAAGGCAGGAGCAGAAGAGGATGACAGAGAACGAGATGGTTGGATGGCATCATCAAACTCAATGGACATGAGTTTGAGCAAGCTCTGGGAGATGGTGAAGGACAGGGAAGCCTGGTGTGCTGCAGTCCATGGGGTTGAAAACAGTCAGACACGACTTAGCAACTTAACAAGAGTCCTGGAGCAAGAGCCTAGGGCAAGGACTGTATAATCTTGCCAGGAAGGAAAAACCTTGATGTTATTTTTCCCGTCTCTAGTCTGTATTTCCAGTTTTCCCAACTCATGTTTGGAAATTGTTTGTCCGCCCTTAACAAATCAGAGCTTTCTAAGGAAATCTGATGTCAGCTTCATAGAGAGCTTTTCTTGCAAGATCTGCAAGCCTTCAAATACAAGGCCTGAAATATGCACTAGAAATCCATACAGAGAAGGGCCCAGATGGGTTTTGCGTTTCAGGGATAAAATTGGCCTTGCATTTGATTATCCTTTAGGGTCTTGGGTTTCAGGCAACACAATTAAGAAGTAAGCTGATCACCCACTTTGCTGGAGGAAGAATTCCATAAGCCTCTTAGGTGTTATGACTGTGAGTAACTCAGAGCCGAGATTTCTGACCTGTGCCCAAGGCATCTGGATTCGTAATGCTGCCGGAATTCGTCTCATAAACTGACCTCTGTGACCAATGGGGTATTAAGTGAACATGGCCAAAGCAACTCAGACTGTTAAGAGATAGAAGTGAAGCATTTAAATGCCAGATAAGTGCATTCTCAGTCCTCACAGAAACAGAACCAAGCAATCTCTTTCATTATCTAATAGTCAGCACCTACGCTGAGATTTCAAATCCGGACAAAGTGATGGCCATTACTTTTGTCTCGCTTAGTTTTTCTGGAATTAAGCTCCTCATATATTGATACTTATCTCCTGCTGTGGTCAAACTCAGTGACAGTGGTGAGTGTTTCAGACTACCATTAAGAAGTACCGTAAAATTATATATATATATATATATATATATATATATATATATCCTGAGAACTCACCTCAGTTCATTTAAAAAAAGAAAAACACTATTTTTTGTGTGTGGCTTAGGAAATATTATCCATCCTTTTCACACATGTCGTTAGCCCTCTGCTGTTTCTGTGGGAAGAGGATTATTTACCGAGATAATGATGACAGCCAGCATTTATTGAAAGCATCTCGCGACCATCCGTCCGCCTCCCAGACAGCAGGCTAAGCACTTTACGTGCGTTCCCTCATTTAACCCTTACGCCCCCGTGTGTAATGTGGGCTGATCCCCATTCCTGTGCACATGAGGAAGCTGGGACCCAGACAGCGTGAGTTCTGTGTCCTAGGTCACCTGTTTTTTCAAGACGTTTCCCCCCAGGTCAGTTTTGCCCCAAAGCCCTGACCATCAGGATGTACTGAGCAGGGGTGTGAGATGGCTTCAGAGATAAGCAGAATCAGGATCCTTGCTTTTCCAGGACTGCACAACCCAGTGGGCAGGCGGGCATGGGCGTGTAGACCCTTGACATTGTATTAAACCCAGAGACAAACACAGCCTGTCTCAGAAGCATATGGGGAGTAGTTTCCAAGAAGGGACACTTGGGCAGTTTTAAAGGGCTGATGGGGATGAGGTCAGCTGAGAAGGGAAGAAAGGGCATGGCTTGGTGCACCAAGGCTTGCAGGAGGGGACTTGGGGATGGGCACGGGGTCTGATGCAGATGGAATGATGGATCTGCTTGGTATAGCAAAGACAGGTAGGCAGGGGGCCTGAGCAGTGACTGTTCTAACCTCCCTCTTCTTAGTTCATGCTGGAAAAGCCTTCTGTGTGTCTTCAGTGATTTCCTGCCTTGTTCTATATTTTTAGCCTCCAGATGCTGATTTTGTCTCCATTAGTGATTAACTTAGTGCTGGTCAGGAAAGCCACTCTGAAAAATCTGGACCAGCTCAGGAAAGATGGAGCCATCTGAATTTATCCTGATGGGTGGGTTATTAATGTAACAGAGTTGTGGGACAGAGAACAGTCAGAAGAAGTCAGGAGTAACAATGACTCATCCATATATTCACTCATTCTTTCGTGAATCAAATATTTCTTAGTGCCTTCTCTGTGCCAAGCTGAAGGCAAGAAGCATCATGGACAGTATCACGTGCAGTGGTCCCCGGATCTCTCCTAAGCAAGGTGTGGTTAGGCTCACTTAAACAATGAGGACCAGGTGTTCAGAGAGCATAGGGCACCTGCTCAACAAAAGATGTTCCCACCTCTGCAGTCCCAAGGCCGGGACCACCTCACTATACCAAGCCGCAAAGAAGGCAGCAGCTTCTGGTATGAGGCACGTGACTGTCATAACCAGATATCGACATTAGAAATACTGTTATCTCAGGCTGATAAAAAGCTGATTTGACAATCCACCTTCATATTCATTCGTTCACTCACTTCTCCCACAAGTACACGCACACTTGCTGGGTGCCAAGCCCCATGTAGGTGATGAGGAGAAAGAAGCTGAGCTGAGTGCATCGATGTGTGACACACACTAGGGTTCTTTCTGGTCTGTGCCACACAAAAGGACATCATTCCTGTGTCCACTCGGGGGAGAGGCAGAGGTGAAGAAACGGAAGGAGAAATTGCTGTTTATAGAGCACCTGTGTGCTGGGCTTTATGCCAAATCCTTGACAAACAGCATCCCATAGCAACCAAGTCAAGTGGGACATGCTTATCCCTATTTTAAAGATGAGGTAATTGAGGTTTGAGAAGGTCACAGATTTGCCCAAGGACACGGAGATGGTTTTTGCACCAGGGCAACTTCCTGTTGGATTTATTAGGTTTCTTCTTGTGCCTAGAAGACTTTCAGCTGTATGCTGAAGTTTCCTGACCCTTTCTCAGAATAACAACTTTGAATTTACGACTAAAATGCAGACCGTTACAAAAGAAGCTGATTATGTTGAAATGTAATTATCAAAATATTTAAACTTTTGAGATGCACTCAATACGTGTGCTTCTTTGTGATGAATCTAATGATATGATATAGTGGCACGTAGAATAATTCTGTAATTTTGATGCAGTGATGAGCATAGCAATACAGTAAGGTAATAGGATATAAGATGACCTGTGATTTCTGTTATAGAAAGTCAGAGGATACGGCTGGGGCATTGAGGGTATTACTGGGGTTCATTCATACATTCATAATTGAAAGACATGCTAAACTTCAGTTTGAGATTCGTGAATGAAAATCTAATTAGTAAATTTAAAATGCAGTGCTTTCCCTATCCAAGCTCATGGATCCCACCGCCCAAAAAGCTCTGTCCATGGTCGGGGGGAGGTGTCTGTGGACATCAGGTTAAGGTACCTGCTTTGTGTCTTGTCATTCAGTTCTGTTTAAGGAACGCTTGATAAGGCTTAGCCTCTGTGGGTCACCATCCGGGCGCCATGGAGTGGTCCTGAGGAAGTTGCTGATGCAGAGGAGGTGGGAGTGGAGGAGGACCAAAGCTTTGCTGCCTGCTACCAGGAGCTGGCGTTTTATATCCTGGATCTCATTTAAGCTGCGCTTAAGCATAGGAGGAAGCTGAAATTCAGAGAAACACACCGGAGATGTGCTAGCTAGTCAGTTGCCAAGCTATCATCTGAAGCAAGCCGCATCCCTTTTCCAAGCAGCTCAGTCAGACTGAGCATCGGAGGCGCAGGTCCTATTCCCGCGCGGAGGAGGATGTATACGTCTTGATGGAGAGGGACGGGAGATTACAAAAGCCTGCACTCAAGGAGGAAAATTGTTCACTTTTGCTTATTTTGTAGCCAAAAGCTGGGTCTCTTGGATCGGGTTCGCCTTTCTAATCCTCGTGGTAGCAATACTAAAGGAAAGCTATTTACCCCTCTGAATGTAGATGCCATAGAAGAAAGTCCTTCTAAAGAACCAAAGCCTGTTGGCTCAAACAATAAAGAGCGTTTCCGCACCGCCTTCCGCATGAAAGCATACGCTTTCTGGCAGAGCTCTGAAGGTAACCCCTTCCTCTTCCTAACCCTGTCTCCTCCACATCTCCTCCCTCCCTACCCTGCGGAAGAATCCTGCAGTCTACATAATAGCCCACTCCTGGTGCCCTGAGCCAGCTTCGGGCTTGTTTTATTCTCGGCCCCTGGGCTGTGATAGGTTCCTGCCCTCACCCTGGGCGCAGAGGGCCCACGTTAGCTGTCCCCCCAGGCGGGGGTCACCACGTATGCCTGCCCAACCCCTGCAGGGAGCCTTGAGACACACCGCATGGCTCCTAAGGGTGGCCCCGTGATGAGCGCATTGCTAAGCAGGTCACCTTGAAGGATGGAGGGGGCCAGGGGCAGAGTGGTCTGAACACCTGGGGACCTCCACATCCCAAGGCGGTGGGGAGAAATATGGGGGAAGTGTCTTGTGGGGGCTGTTGGAGCGAGTGCCCCTTTCACTTACCAAAAGGGAGGATGATCAGGGTTCAGAAAATGACCTCCCAGCCCTCGGTCACAAGGATAAAGTCTGACAGAGCCAGGGTCTGAACTCAGGTATATGACAAACACCTGGGTGCACGCCCTTGGCGGCCTCCACAGGGGCCACTTGGGAACCCTGGAACACACACCACCCTCCCCGCCCTCTCCCCCAGGAACCGTCTGGCAGGCGCTTACCAGACTTCTGGATTATGGGAGGGAGACGCTGAGAAAGTCTGAGTGAGGTCACTCCTGGAGAGCACGTCAGGGGTTCTGAAATGGAAATGGAGACTTGGGAGGCTGAGTTTGAAGGGCTCTGATGAAGTGGTGGCCTGCCATTGATATGAGTGTCTCCTTCTCAGATGCCGGGACGGGGGACCCCACAGCGGAAGACAGGGGCTACGGGAATGACTTCCTCATCGAAGACATGATCCCCACCCTGAAGGCCGCCATCCGAGCCGTCAGGTAAGCACCTCCTCCCGCTTTAGGCCTCCCAGGCCCCAGCTCTGCTCCTCCAGGTCACAGCTTTGTAAAGTGGTCTTGGGCTTTGGGAAGGTGGGCAGGAAATTTCTCAACCCCTGGATCAAGTTCAGAGAGTATGTCAGTACTCTAAGTGGGGGGGTGCTGCCTAAAAAAAAGTGATGACGCCATTAGCAGGGCATTAGCAGGCTGGAGACACTGGTGATCCTCTTGTCAGCCTTTGCCACTACTTGTTTTATTTTTAAGCATTCTCATGGGAGTATGCTTACTTTGGGCTTCCCTGGTGGCTCAGAGGTAAAGAACCCACCTGCCAGTGCAATCCCCTGGAGGAGGGCATGACAAACTCCAGTGTTCTTGCCTGGAGAATCCCACGGACAGAGGAGTCCGGCGGGCTGCAGTCCACGGGGTCGCAAAGAGTCAGACATGACTGAAAACTTAGCACACACGTGGTTGCTTTACAGTGTTGTGTTAATTTATTTTAATGCTGTTGGCGATGGAGGGGGTGTTGACATGAGTTTTCTTCTTTTATAGGCTTCTGACTCAAAATAGCTTTTCTCCCATCTGTCTTCATTCATTTAGTTCTTTTTAATTAGCATTTTCAACATGATAATCAATTATAGGAGTTTTTGGTCTGTTTCAGGCGAGACTTATAATTCACCCTGACTATTTCTATTTTGCTTGAAATGCCATAAGAAATTTAAGAAAATATGTTACTACTTCAAGAAAACTTTGGAATATGAGTTTTTAAGTACTCCACCGTGATGGCAGTGAATTCTAGAAACTAAGTCAGAGTCACTAAGAACTAGTCATGGTATTTTCAGATTTTTAGTCCAATAGAACAGGAAGCACGAAAGTTTATAATACGTGGCCCTCAGCAAAGCTGTTGACATGGTTCTTCATGACATCACTGTACAATGTGCCAGAAGTATGGCTGGATAAGAAGCACAACTTCCTGGATTCTTAACTGGTTGAATGCTCTTATTCAAAGAAAACCAATGAATGAATCTGTATTGGGCTCGAAGGAGGTCTCTGCTGAGATGCTTCCTGGTCTGGCTTCTGCCCCATCCTTTGGAGTACTGTCATTGATGCCTTAGTTCAGAGGTTGGTAGACATTTTTTTGTGAAGAGTTAGATATGTAGTAAATATGTCAGCCTTTATGATCCCTAGGTCTTTGTCATGTTTAACTTTGATCTTGAAGTGCAAAGGAAGCCACAGACAGTATATAAACGAATCACTGAGGCTGTGTGCCAACACAACTTATTTTCAAACACAGGCAGTGGACCAGACTTGGCTGCAAGCCATAGTTCCTGACACCCACCTTAGGTAGAGCTGTGTAATGGGCAGGCTTAGAAAGTGACATAGAATTGGAAAAGATAGTGACTTGAATGGTACAATTGATAGACCAAAATAGTGTTTAGAGGCTGAAGTCACGGGCTGTGACAAACAAAATGAATCTTGAATGCACCATTAAAAAAAGCTTATACAAGTATGAGATGGGAGGACCTGGGTAGCTGTGTTTCTTATCACTGGGTTGTGATTCGGTGTTTTAAATTGACACTATGTTCAGCAAGAGTTGACCTCGTGAGAGAGATTTCAAGAAGATTAATCACCTAAGGCGACTTTATTGATTCCAAGGAAGATGGAGGTAAGGATTCCAAGTTCTGGGTGCCCCACTTTATTAACAGCCTGAAAAAACTTGAGGAACCAAAGCTAGCTTTTCTCTTCCAGGAGCTCATAAGCCAAAGGATTAAGGAGGCTATTGAGGAAGAGATATGTCAGCTGTCCTCAAATAGGAAGCAGTGTGACACAGCTGTTAGGACCATGAGCCTTGTCCCCATACAACCCTGGGTTTCACGGAAACTCTGACATTATCAGCAAGATGGCCCTGGGAAGAGGCTGAAGCTCCCTCGGCCACAGTTCCATCATCTGTGAATCGATTTATTAGCAAATTGTTAAAAATGGACTCAGCCCAGTGTCTGGCACGTAGTGAAAAGTGAAAGTGTTAGTTGCTCAGTCATGTCAGACTCTTTGAGACTCTGATGACTGTAGTCCACCAGGCTCCTCTGTCCGTGGGATTCTCCAGGCAGAAATACTGGAGTGGGTTGCCATTCCTTTCTCCAGGGGATCTTCCGGACCCAAGAATCAAATCCAGGTCTCAGGTACTGCAGGCAGATTCTTTATCATCTCTCTCCTCTGGCCACCAGGGAAGCCCAATGTGTAATAAATGTTAGCTTTTATTGTCATAATAAGAGAAATATGAATTTCTTATTATTCATATGAGAGAAAAGGGATAGTCGTGAAGAAGAGACACCAGCCAGCCCAACTTAGTGTGGTTCCAAGAGGCGGAACCAGGACCAGGAGCTGGGACTTCTCATCAAGTCGTGTCTTTTTGGTTCTTTTGTTCCCACTACCACCCCCCACCTCACCCCAGAATTTGTTCATCTTGTATCATAAGTTCCTTCACTCTCCACTCCTGATGCACAAATGTCTCTACTTTGCCGGGCAGAATTCTACAATTCCGTCTCTATAAAAAAAAATTCAAGGAGACTTTGAGGCCTTATGACGTGAAGGATGTTATTGAACAGTATTCTGCAGGACATCTCGACATGCTTTCCCGAATCAAGTACCTTCAGACAAGGTAAGACAGCACACCTGCAAGGATGGTGCCCTCCTGGCTGCTGAGGAATCGGCCAGGGAGACTGCAGAAGCTGAGAGCGAAAGGCGTCTACTAATCCGCAATGCAGGGGAGAAATGTTAAGAACAAAAATACTCATCAAATAGAGACATCAAGGCCAACCAACACGAGATCAAATGAGCTGGGGAGAAAATTTCTATGGCCAAGATTAACAGTCTGATCAGGCCTCAGGGAGAGAAAAAGCCTGTGTCTTACTGGTCCCTAACTCTGATCCTTTGTGTATGCCAACAAAATTCAGATTATCTAAAATGAGTCCAGTTGGCTAGTTCCAAATATAAATTTTTATTAAATTAAAAGTTCATCAAGTGTTAGTTGTAACAGTGAACATATGGAAACAGCATTGATTCCTAGCTAATAATTATCACCATTTTTGTTGATCACCTGGGCACTTTACGTATATGTCTCCAATCCCTTATAACCCCCTAAGGTTTTACATTAGAGCTGCCATATACCAATGAGAAAACCAAGGTTTACAGGACAATGATCTTGCCCCAAAATATCCAGCTAGTAGGTGGCAGAGCTGGAAGTGAAACCAGATCCATCTGGGTACAAAACTCCCATCCTCTGTAACACACCTCCATTATATAAATAGTGATTAAGAAAAGAATGGTACCTGGTCTCATTAAAAAGTTACGCCACCATCAAATGATATTTTTACAGTCTATATAGTAAGATAAAAAGTTATGTGATCTATAGTGGATATATATGCATAATATGATTACTAATAGCACCCTCAGAAATATATACGTACTTGTACATATTTATATACTTATAGGTACATATATCCTGGAGGAGGGCATGGCAACTCACTCCAGTATTCTTGCCTGGAGAATCCCATGGACAAAGGAGCCAGGCCTGCTACAGTCCATAGGGTTGCAAAGAGTCGGACACAACTCGAGTGACTTAGCACGCACTCATGCACAGGGTCAGTGGCGGAGCAGTTGGGTTTGCAGAAGGACATAGAGAGGCATGGCTCCTTCTGAGTGCTGCAGTCCTGGGCCTGTGCTAAGCCTCCCAGGCTGTTTCCATTGAGCACTGAGCAGCGCAGCTCAGTGCCGGGTGGGGGATGGCATTTGCCTTCTCTTGTGCTCAGGGTGACATTGATGGGGGGCTATAGGAGCTACTATTGAATTCACCCCTCCAGTAGCTGAAGGAGCCTGCCACGCTGCAGGGGAAAGAGGGCACAGCTGAAAACAGAGCCTAGGGCTTAGCAGGAAGACCTCCCTAACTAGAGGTTTCGGGTGGAATGAAAGAGCTGGAAGACCAGACCTGCTGCAGAACACCTGACATTTCCTGTAAGAAGGAACAGGACGCAGCTGTCACCCTGTCTCAGTGGTCCGGTTGCCTCTCTCTCCTCTGGGATGGAGAGATGCTCTCGGTACACTGGGCCAAAAGAAAAAAAAAATGATGCATTAAGATTAGAAAGTCTTTCTCCTTTCCTCTTTCTCTCTTTCTCTTTCTTCTCCTTACCCCTTCCTTTCCCCCTTTCTCTCTCTTTATGCTCTTCTCTTTTATATTCCAAACTCGCAGCTGATGACAGAAGAAAGAAAATACATTGCTTTCCTCTCTTTTCATACAAAGCTCTCTGTCATTTAATCCCCCCTCTTTGTGTGCTCTCTTTCAGAATAGATATGATTTTCACCCCTGGACCTCCATCTACTCCAAAACATAAGAAGTCTCAAAGAGGAGCCGCCTTCACCTACCCATCCCAGCAGTCTCCCAGGTGGGGCCCAGGGGCATTGACTGACGGGCTGTGTGGTTCCAAAGCTCGCACCACATCCCCATGCCCAAGTCCCTATGCCCATCTCAGCTGGGTTCCTTTAGCATGGGGGTGAGGCTGCCATTCCCCCAAATAAGATGAAGAGAAAGAGCCTGCAGCCTATTCCAGCCTGTGGCTGTTTGAGAGATTTCTGTATGAAAGCCTTGCAGCCACACTCCTTTGTATGGCTACTGAAAATGCAACTGACAGTTTCCTAGTTAGAAAATAAAAGGAGACTTGTGAGAGTTGGTTTTTTTTTTTTGGAACCGAAAGAATACTTCATGTTAGCAGAGCCCAAGGCATTCCTCCTGGCCAGCTGTTTTGGCTTTTTTTTAACTTTCTTCAGCCCCAGAGACTGAGAAGGAAGTCAGCTGTCCGGCCCCAGAGCAGCTCTGCTCTCCCTGAAAAACTGTCTGAAAATTGTCCTTTTATAGGTGATGAGCAAGGATCCTTTAGAAAGCCTGCTGCCTGCATTTACACTTCTTTATTCCCCAGTATCTTCAAGGCAAGTATCAATAACTTAAATGAGTGAAGGAAGGTAGGCGTAAGAAATATCATGCAGTGTATAATAATAAGGCTCTTTATCATTAAGGAAGGAAGAGTGTAAGGAGGGCGATACAGAGCATCTAATCTTGGCTTCAGTTCTGGGGCTACACTGGCAAGGGGTGAACCACAGGGCCCTGAAGAACCTCAGTTCTGCTCTTGCTAATTTTAAGAAAGGAGATCCTCTGTTTCCAGATACTCTAGTTTCTCAAGAAAAGCTGAATATTCAGATCTGATGTGCAATTCTCCACTTTTGAATGGCTCCAATGTTTAAAACCCTGTGCAAGCCAAGGAAAGCACTGGGGGCTGGATTCAGCACAGAGGGCGCTGGGTTTTGACATCTGATTTAATTCAAGACTGCTCCAGGACTTCCCTGGTGGTCCCGTGGTTAACACTCCACACTTCCAGTGCAGAAGGTGCAGGTTCGATCCCTGGTCAGAGAACTAAGATCCCACATGCCATGCAAAACAGCCGAAGACTGAAAAAAAAAAAAAAACCACACTGTTTTACCCAAACCTGGCCAGGGACCTAGAAAGACTAAGTAGCCTAGAGAAAAAACAACTGCCTAGAAAGTAACAAGCATGAATGGTTTCAAGCAGTAGCTAGACTCCCTGAAAGTTCTCGTCTACATAGGACAATATTGAAACTAACTGGAATTTAGGCACATGTGAACTGTGGTTGGCCAAGGAGCAAACGCAGCACATGTCTCAATCCTTTTCCCTACGAATATCATCTTTGGCATCATTTTCCAGATTTTGCATCTGTTTTCCAGTCTTAGCTAAATGGAACAGATGAAATATTGGTTCCCGAGATGAGACAACCATGCTGCATCGTCAACCAGTGTCTGAGGCGGAAAGGCCAAGGAACATAATTTAAAGCAATCAAGCACTCTGGGCACAGTTAAGCGGTGTATTAAGTTAAGCTTGACACAAAGCTTCCTGAGAACAGCCTAATAGTTAGCTTCACATTTTCCTACAGTCAACATGGTAAGCATGAGACATCCCTGGTGAAGGCAGGAAACGCTGGCCTTTCCCAATGCCCGTGGGCTGCAGAGTTCCATGGGGTCTTCCAGACTCTGTAACCCTGAGCACAAGCAGGATAGTTCCAGGGACCACGGCCCACCTAACTGAAGTGACCTTGCAGATCACAAATAGGTATCATGATCTTACAGCATTATGGGCTCTTTCCTAGGAATGAACCCTATGTAGCCAGACCATCCACATCAGAAACTGAAGACCAAAGCATGATGGGGAAGTTTGTGAAAGTCGAAAGGCAGGTAGGTCCTTCCTTTCTCCCGCCAAAAACAAGTATGTGGAATTTATTTTCAAATGTCATTTTTTTCATAGGGAGATAACAGACTTGAATATCTACCATTCATCAAGGGACCTGGAAATGAAATCATTGATTTAGCACTTTACTGGCTGGGTGATCACTTGCAAGTGAATGAATCATTCTGAGCCTCAGTTTCTTCATCTGTATAATGGGGATGTTAACACCTCGTGAGGCTGCTTTGAAGATTAAATCAATTGATACCTGTAAATTACCTAGAATAGTAGCTGGCACACAGTAAATGCTCAACAAATGGTAGCTACTATGATCATGAACTTCATGGTGTTTAAGGAATGTTAGTGCCCTTCTCCACATTTTCTGTATTTTTCTGTATTCATAATCCTCCTTCTGTGAAAATCTGGGTCAGTGTGTGACCTGTGTGAAGGGGCCCAGAGGAGGGCAGGCTATGGGTGGGGTTCATTCAGAGCAGAAAGAAACCCATTCAGTCACTGCACCCAGGAAGTCCAGCTCTCATTTCTTCAGTAAAGTGGCTTGTATTTTAGCATTGTTTGGCCACCTTTACCTGGGAAGCCCACCTTCCTGGTAAAAAAAATCTGCCTGCAATGCCGGAGGCCTAGGTTTGATCCCTGGGTCAGGAATTCCCCTGGAGAGGAAAATGGCAATGCAATCCAGTATTCTTGCCTGGGAAATCCCATGGCAAGACAGGCTACGGTCCATGGGGTCACAAAGAGTTGGACATGACTTAGCAACTAAATGCACAATACACCCAACTGTACTGGATAAACAGCACTGTCAATTTCCTTTAGGATCCCTATCAATCCTTTTATTTTATTCATAACCCAAAATTGGATCTGTGCAGAAGAGATAAGAGAAAATTTGAACAATTATCCTTTTTTAGTATGTCAAGAATATCCTTTTCTGTTGTTAAATTTTAATTTGTCATCTCAGCTCTTCCATTTGCCTACTCTGTGATGTTTGATGAGTTACTTCATCTCTCTGTGCCTCTATTTTCTCAACTGAGAAACAGAATAATAGTATCCACCTCATAGAGGTGTTAAGAAAATTAAGTAAGTGAAATAAGAAAATTAATATGAAAAATTAAATAACTTTAAAGTGCATAGTAACTGCTAGAGAAGGATTAGTTGTTATTAAGACTTGAGTACCAACTCAGCCATGACCTTGCTCTATGCTTTGTGTCGTTAACTACAAGAGGGAATGGTAGACCTGCCTTCAGGCCTTCCTGGTGAGTTATGAACTGTCAGAGAACATCCCATGCACACGTGCATGTACGTTTGTGTCTGTGCATGCACGATGATTTCAATATGTTCTCTATTTTGTAGGTAGAAGCAAGTAGATGCAGCTGATCTCAGCATACCTTCTACTGGCCTCCAAGGCCCCTAGGGAGCATCTCTAGTTCTGAGAAGCAGAATTCTTGCTAACCACTGCCCTTGTGCCCATGGGGCTTATATCCCCAGGTAGGGGGAATGTGCACAGACAATATAGATGCTTCTTTAAGGGGATGTTTACAAATCAAGAACTCCTCCTCCTGTATCCAAACAGGAGCAGCAAGGCCACCTTCTCCTTGGGTAAAACTTATCCTCACACCATATCTCTGCTCCCAGGTTTCTGGAAAGCCCTTACCCTGCTTTTTTTAGATTAGCAGAAATCCGTGCAGGCTTCCCAGGTGGCACAGTGGTAAAGAATCAGCCTGCCGATGCAAGAGACACAGGAGACATGGGTTCAGTCCCTGGGCCAGGAAGATCTCCTGGAGAAGGAAATGGCAACCCACTCCAGTATTCTTGCCTGGAGAATCCCTTGGACAGAAGAGCCTGGCACAGAGTTGGACATGACTGAACGACTGAGCACGCATGCACGCATCCCTGCACAAAGCTCAAAATCGAGAGATACAAAACAGTCAACTGTTATGATGATTATGACTTATGGCAATAACCCTCTTCCTTTCTGGAAAGTAAATGCTATGGTTTTTCCTCACCACCAATAACAAGTATCCACCGGCCCGGAGGAAGCAGTAATTCCCTATTCCTTGTGTTTTCCAGGTTCATGACATGGGGAAGAAACTGGATTTCCTGGTGGACATGCATCTGCAGCACATGGAACGGCTCCAGGTGCACGTTGCCGGCTTCTCCCCGAGCAAGGGGGCCTCCTCGCCTGCCGAGGCTGAGCGGAAAGAGGACCACAGGGATGTGGATTTGAAAACCATCGTCTGTAACTATTCCGAAACGGGTGCCCCTGATGCCCCCTACAGCTTCCACCAGGTGCCCGTCGACAAAGTCGGCCCCTATGGGTTTTTTACCCACGACCCTGTGAACCTGCCCCTAGGGGGACCCAGTTCTGGAAAGGGTCATGCGACCACCTATGTGGAAAGGCCCACCGTCCTGCCTATCTTGACGCTTCTCGACTCCCGAGGGAGCTACTGCTCCCAGGCGGAACTGCACGGCCCCTGCTCGGACCGAGTCTCCCCCCGGCAAAGGCGCAGCATCACCCGGGACAGCGACACGCCCCTGTCCCTGATGTCAGTCAACCACGAGGAGCTGGAACGCTCGCCCAGTGGCTTCAGCATCTCCCAAGACAGAGACGATTATGCGTTTGGCCCGAGTGGGGGATCGAGCTGGATGAGGGAGAAACGGTACCTGGCTGAGGGTGAGACGGACACGGACACCGACCCCTTCACACCCAGTGGCTCCATGCCTCTGTCGTCCACGGGGGACGGCATTTCTGATTCGATATGGACCCCTTCCGGCAAGCCCACATAAAAAAGGGGTCGTGGGCTGACTCCTCCTTGTAATGTAGACAAACTTTGTATAGCTCACTTGCTCTCACACCCGCCACATCCCCGTGAGATCACCGGGGGCTGCATCAAACGCATGCATGTGTGTGGTGGCCCCACCTGGGCGGGGGCTTGTCGTGGCCTTTTACCTCCCCCCGGTCACCACAATGAAGCCGCTTCCTTTCAAGCATGGTTTGCATGACTTTACACTATATAAAATGGTACTGCTAACCTCTTTAGGATACATATTTATCCGCTGTTCTTACTTTGAATCATGACTGGACCAGTACAGGGAGAAATTATGGATGAGCCGTGCTGTGTGTCTGTGTGGTTGGCTGCTTTGGATTTTGGTTTGGTAAGCAGAGAAAGTCGTTTCCGTTGCTTCTCACATCACCGCCCCTTTGTGTAAAACACTCCAATGATTAGTTATTTTCTTCAGCAAGCAAATAGTTCCCTCAACAAAAAAGCATCATGTACCAAGGAGGCTGCCTCTTGAGCTAAAATGTGAGGGCAGGAATGAGCTAGCATCATATCTGCCAAACTAAGAATTACAAAATTATTTTATTAAGGAAAAGCTGGGAAAACCTTCCGAAAGCTCTCAGAGGGACCTCACTTGGTCTGTCGCTGTCAACTCTCATGCCCCAGTTCCTTCATCTATCAAAGGTGGTGGCAAGTGTAACATTTCGGATGAGTTGTGAATAGGCAGGGAGAAAGCACACACACACACACACACACACACACACATACACACGCACATTAAATAGTTCCCAACTTATGTAGCCAAAGATAACAAAATGTATCAGCAGTGGGGTGCCCCTCGGGGCGGGAGTTAAGTTCAGGGCGGGAGTTAAGTTCAGGGCCTTCAAGACGAGATTCCAATTCACATTCCTCCCTATGACACTCATACAAGATGTCCAAGTCAAATAGGAACTGGAGTCAAGAGGGCACACGGAAATTATCTGGTCCAGGACTTTCCTTGCAAAAATGGGAAACTGCAGGCCAGGTAAAGAGCGATGACTGGGATGCCCTCATCGTCCCCCAGGAGAGCTGGGACTCACATCTCAGTCAGCTGACTCCCTCCAGGCCCTGGCCCCCTCCTGCCGACAGTGCTCTGCAGTTTACACAGTGGGACCAAGAGGCCTGTACTCTGTGTTGTGTAGAAAGCACTCATAAGACTGTTTATCCAAGTGGGAGGGGGATGTCTGCTTTTATTGCAAAGCGTGTTTGTCTGATGCTTTGTATTCTGGATCCAGAAAACAGATCAGTACCAGGAAGCTACATTTTTGACATGCAAAGAAGCAAAATTTCCAGAACCATCCAGTTTTACCCCTCTAGATATTTGAAACCACGTGTAGCCAAAAGACTAGCTAAAGAGTAAGCAGACAAGCTGGAGTGCACTGACCTCCTGTATATGCATCAATATGAAGCAGAAGCCATCCTGTTAGGAGATGTCGCTGCTCTCTGAAACACGTTGATGGGAAAGAGTTCCGTTAGGCTTGGGCTTATTAGCTAAATGACTCCACCGCAGTGTTATTGTCTCACTCTCTTCACACGTGTAAGGGCCGTTTTAGATGGTTGGCATGGTGATCATCCAGCTGATTGATGTGGAATGTCTGCATCCCACCGGTATTCTCCCTCGCATTGTTGTCGAGAGCCAGGAGAGAGGAGCTTCTTCCTCAGAGGTGGGTTTCTTTCAACCACATGTCAACAGGTGTCTCGTAAAAAGCTCAGAGTACAGTGATAATGAAGGGTCAGCCCCTGACTTTAGGAACTTACAACCAAAGCCTGAAGTCCTTGGCATTGTGAATGGTAGAAAGGAAGTTGTACATGGAGAGTCCCATGAATAGATGGGTGTTGACCTTGAAGTCCCAGGTAGGAAATACAGAAGAATGAGCACATACATCAGACATGAAGCCCCCTCCCCGAAGGCTTGCTCTTGGACTTTCTAGCCATTTGAAGGGCAACTGGCGTGGGTCATTCAATCCTTCTCCTGGCCCCTATAATATGGCTGCAAGTGCCGCTGGGGTGCATGACCCAATAAGCCTTATGTTCCTTCCTTAGGGCTTGGTTCTTGATTCTGATATTCCTGGAATCTTTCATCAAAAATGACTGAGCCATCTAACATGCCAATTATTTTTCTAACTTATTAATACCCCTTCAGAACATACTGGTCTCAGTATTTTACAAGTAGAGGCATTTTCTAAGAACTCAGTGGAGTTCCCAACTGGAAAAGTGACTTTCTCATCCTCATGTTAAAAATAGTCATCATGGATCCAAAGTTAGATGATTTCCTTAGGTTCTTTTAGTAACTGACAAGGGACTGGAATTTGTAGTTTGTTCCAAACCATAAGAAGACATTTAGCTTCCCTGCTGAGTCATAAGGCCAGGATGGCAGAGATTGGATTTGTGTTGATTTTATAGCCCCAGTGCAGTATCAGGGTAGACAAAGGCAAATTAATCTTCATGAATGAATAAATGATAAGAATCTTAAGAGCTATTCTTTCCCATCTAAGAAAACAAAAAAGAAAAAATTATTTTCTGAAATATACTGCTTTGCTATTCCCTTTGAAAAAAAAAAAAATTCCAGAAATGCAAACCAAACCTTATTCGAGTTGCCTGCCCACAGACGACATCATCAACATGGCTGTCATTGATGAAGTAGAAATTCAGGGTCTAGGATTAAACATAGGTTATAAGGAGAAACATTATGTGCTTCTACAAACATCTTTTTGTCAAACCAAGAAGCAGAATGCTGGAATAATCCAACAGAATTGGTAAATAACCATTACCAAGATTACTGGTAAACTGAGATTATTCTACCAAGACTATTCTACTTCAGATATATCGGTGGTTTATCTGAGATTATTCTACCTCGGATATACCAGTGGTTCTGAAGTTTACCCAAGAAACTACAATGGTTCAGCCAAACTTCATGAAATAATGACAAATTAATTCCATTATAAGAACTAAGTATGACTTTCTCAAGGGAAATTGCATCATGTGCATTCAATCTCTGTGTGTTACAACATGATAAATGCAAATTTTAAGAGGTCCTCTTTTAGTAGTATCAAAATTAATTAGATAAATCTACTTTCCAAATGTTAGGTTAAAGGTGATGATCCTATTGGCTGAGAAGAAAGTACTTGAGATCACTTTTGAGTTTGGAGTATCAAAGACTAGCACACAAACAAATTCTGGATGTATTTTTTTTTAATTGTGAGAGGAAAAGGGGGGGAAAACCCATCAAATTGAGAAAGTTCTATTTACTAACTGTGTTTGTTCTGGAAGCTGAGAGATCAGATTTATTAGATATAATGTTGATGTTATAAAGCTCTAATTGTCATGAAAACAAAGCCAGATGATCCCAAGATACTATAGGTCAGTGAGTTCATTAATCAACAATATGCATCGAATGATTATTTTGTACAAGGCAGTTAGTTCCTAAGACACTGTGAGTTGAAAGAATAATTACTTATAGACATTATTAATTGTTAATGCTAATATAACAGGAGCTGCTCATAACTGGCCAAGATCATTGTCATAATTCTATGCCACTCAAATAAGTGTGATAAGAACACTCATTTGCTTGTTCATTGCCAAGATTTGTTAAGCACCCCTGTCTTCTAGGCACTGCACAATGCACCAGAAATTCAGAGATAAGAAAAATATCAAAATCTAGGACTCTAGTGGCCTTGAATTGTTAAAGATCCCTTCAAGCTGTGTCTACTAAAAGTGGAAAGAACCTCATTTCATCCCTGCAGATAATTCTATATAGACAGGAATGCTTCCAAGGAATCAGTGAGAGCTTGAATATGGAAGAACGTGAAAGTAAAAACTCTACATCGAAGTGGTCATGACCGCATCAGCTCAGGAAAGGCCAAATGGGTCCTACAGGGACTTTAAGCTCCATGCTTTGGACTTTATGGCTCCAGATAAGCAGTGGAAGGAGAGGTTTTAGAGCATCTGAGAAGGTTCTTAGAGAAACGCTTTCTGTTCTTCACCAGATTGCTGCCATAATGGACACCAGGCAAGGAACTGAGTTCCATTTCGTTGTGTTGACCAAGAGATGCTTATAGTAAGGACCAATATACAGCATCTGTTTCAAGAGAAAAGCTTCTAGAAACCTACAGACCAGGTTCTTCTGGCCAAGAGAAGAACCGTGTCCAGTGTCCTAAGATGTCAACTGAATTTTGAACAGTCTGCCATTCTCAGCCCAGACTTCCTCCAGAAGATGCCAAGTAACTGCTCATGGTTTTCCTAGAATCCACCCACAAGGCACCTAGAACCACAAGGACTGTCTTTGCTTTCTGAACCCCAGGCACTCCGGGGAATCTGCCCATTGCCCTTACTTGTTTGTTTCAGGATGAACTTTTGAACAGACTGTAAGACCTTTCTTTGTATTGAAATCAACCCAAAGTTCTTGTGTTACTGATACTACACTATTTAAACCTGAGCCTAAATCAGGTAGCAGGTAGCACAAGGCCCAGGTCAGAAGCAGAGACTGTCTGCATAGATTTAGTGCTTTAGGAAACAAGGAGTGGAAAATGCCAAGAGCTTGGGAGGGTATAGAGATGCCCTGGATGAAGATTTGAGTTATATTCAAACTTGACTTTTCTGGCAAATTTTCATTTTCAAAACAGCTAATTCATAGTAGTACAGAGACTGCCATATCTGGATGACTACCGTTCATGTTCATTTTTTTACAGAATATGTAAATTCCGTTGCCTGAGTCTTTGGTGTAACTCATGAACTCAAAATTTATGCTAGAAAATCTTTTTCTGAAAAACAGTAGTGAAGATACAATACCAATTTGTACACGACAGGATCAAGCGCTTTCACAATTGCCATTTAAATAAGGACATCTCTAGAAATAAAAATGCTTCCTTTTTCCATCAAAGTAAGGAAAAGCGGGAATGTCAGAAGGAGGGGAGACCAGGATTGTTGGATCCCAGTGTTTGGGTCATGGAAGTTCCCTGGAACACACTGTTTGTAGGTGATAAAGTCAAATAGAAATAACTAAATATAAAGAGATGAGTGGTCTCAACAAGGAAAGTCAGTTGTGCCATGATGTCTGTGAGACAAATGCTAGAAATGAGTGGAGAGCGTCCAAGAAAGAGTTTAAATTTGCTGAAACTCTCCCCAGGGGGCTTTGTTCTCAGCTTTGAACAGTCTCAGCTCCAGCATGCCTGCAGGGAAACTGTGACTAGTATTTTCCTCTATTATCATAGATGCAGGAAAATAGAATTTCATAGACTTTCAGATGCTCAGAATTAGAAGAGGCCTCAATCACCCAGAAAAACCACTTCTCTTTTTATATCAGAAAGCAGAGGCTCAGAGCCAAGGAAATCACATTTACTTGATCAGTGACTAAATGAGTGATTGTGTCACAGAGTCTGGAACTCACATCTCCTAACTCCTAGACCAGATGTTAGAGATCAAAAACTAAGAGTAAAATACCCAGTGAGAATAGAGCATTGCTCTTGAGCCCAGGAGATGAGAGAAAACTTCCCGGTCCACTGGAGCAACTGCAAAAGCAGATATATATTTGAGACATCTTCCCGTCTTGAATATGATTGAGGATCCCATGCCTTGAAAGATGACATCAATCCTTCTTCCAAAACCCTGCTGTTTTCAAAGGCATAGAAATACCACTGCTGCTGTGAGCAGTTGAGAAAAAGAAAGAAGAGCCCTCCTCTCCTCCCCTCCCCTGACTGCTCCCACTTTGTCCCCTCTGTGTCCTGCCACGCATAGACTGGTTCATCTCTTTGGTGCATCGCTTAGACCCATTCAGCCTCTGAGTCATGTCTCAGACTACATTCTTATCTATAAACCCATTTACCGGGATTTCTCCTTGGCGGGGAAAAAAAAAAAAATTATCAACTTGAGTTTAAGAAATGGGATGTGATTTCTTTGGCCAACTATTTGACCCTAAGTCACCAGGTCTACTAAAGTTGTCCCTTTGCATGGGGCTCTCTGGGTCTTCCCTGGGCACAGCCTGTTTCCTCTTGCTTTGTCCCAGAATGTCTGTCTTGTTCATATCACAGCCTAATATTCTGGTGTCTTCACCAAAACTACAAAGAAGCAAACAGAATTTAACTGCAGATGTCTTACATTCCTGTAACTAGAAAATTGTTTTAGGAAATGAACAAGCCTCTGTCGGCTCAAAGGAGGATTTCCATAGTGATTTCCACTCAAGCTGTGCTTGGTATAGATTTTCCAGAATTCAGTAGGGCTGCCCCACAGTCTTTGTTAAACCTAGTAGCGGAATATTCATTTCTCCTGAATCAGGCAGAACCAGGAGCTCCTAAGAGATAGAAGGATGGTCAAGCTCTTGGATGGCAATAGGTGTTTTTAAAGACTGTCTGGAGTTGAAATAAGTTTCAGAGAGAAATAAATCAAAAATGGGCTCTTTGTAAGAATAACCTGAGTGTGACTTATAATTGAGCAGTCAAAAGCCTTTCCCACAGATTAGGAATATATCTGTAATTCATTCCTCTTAGACTTGTCAAATGGACTATACAATTTGACATCCCAGAGTAAGACAAAATAAGAGGATGCTTTCTTTCAATGTTCTATTCTCTTCCTCTGCCCACAAGACTGTGGTCAGGGAAGGGGGAGAGGGGAACGTGCCCTGATCTCTCTTGGAGTGACATGGGACATCACAGTCCTCTCTCTCGAGTTCATGCAATCCTCATCACAATCCCACCAGGGAAGTGTCACCATTTCCACATTGTAGATGAGCAAGCTGAAGCTGAGAATGAGAAGCCCTCAACAAAAAACCATGTACCTCCAAAGCCCATTGTTTCTCCCCATCCCAAGTCTCCCAGGTCAATGGAAACGCTCCCAGACAGGCCCTGGGATTTTTCACAAAGCCTTGCCCTCCTCCACCCTGTCACCTTTCCAGTAGAATGATTGAAATCCCATTGGGTCTCTAGAGAGAGGAGTGATTCTTGCCTTGAATGTTCACCTTGCTATTTGGTGGTCCCGCCTGTTCTTTTGAGTGGTTTTACATTCCAGCTGTCGGCGGGAGAAAATAATGCCACATAAGTTGTCTATCTGGTTCATGTTGGAATTCACTAGTTCTTGGAGTTTGGTATGGCTACAGATAATCCCACAAGTGCCCCTTGTTCTTTATCCCCAAGGATCTCCTTTCATTGTTTTAACCAAACAAGTTCAAATGTCCCTCCCTCCCGACTCTGGTCTTTTGTCTCTATAGACTGCCCCTTTATTCCAGGGCTTTGAAATCCTGCACAAACAGTTGGGTCTTCAGAAACACTCTCTGGGAGGCCAAACGCTCAGAACAGTTTGTGTTTTTCTTTCTCGATATGAAAAGATCAAGATTCCCAGGGGAAGCCAACCTGATCTGATAATTGGGCTCTATTTTCCCTCTGAATCCTGTTCTAAGGGAGGGGAGGATAGCTTCACTCTCCAAAGTTCCTCTGAGGGTTCAGAGTCTGGGTGGGAGGCCAAGTTCCCAGACTGGGGCCTGCTATCTTGTCGGGTGTCAGAGGCTTTGCTGTTAGAGATGTGAGGTAGGCTCTGACTCATCTTGAAAATCACCTTAGATGGGCCAGCTTCATCAGACTTGTCAATCCTTCCCCGTTATAAAGGAAAATGCTTTCCACATTGCTTCCAGTGCGATATGGCTCTTCTTGTACTTTTTCCTCTTCGTAACGAGGAGTGATGGAAAATACCAGTCTTTGAAGAGCACGTGGAAGTTTCCAGCAACATAAATCCACTGTATCTGATTTTGGATTATATTTTCTTTAACCCCCTTTTACGGCATAGAATTCTGGTGCCTTGCTCCCTGAATTTGTCTCCACGCTAACAAGTAGGCTTTCTTCACATTCTGGCTTACACGGGAACACAACTCTTCCACAAGTGGCCTTTAGTGCTCTTTATAATATGATTTCCTGTAATTTTTAAACTGTATGTGTAATTTATATTCTGGCTGTGTCCAATCTTTGAACAACTTTACTAGGTTGATTTCCATATATATTATGCAAACAATTCTTACCTGATTTTTTATGTTCTATCTTAAATGAATACTGCACCACTTATTAATAAATAGACATTTCAATGACTGTGTGGCATAATGTTTTTTGCTTCATCAATGACACAGAGTGACAAGTAAGGACAGTTCTTTGTTTTTTGGTTTTTTTTAATATTTATTTATTTATTTGGCTGTGCCAGGTCTTAGTTGCGGCACACAGGATCTTCGATCTTCCTTGCAGTATTTGGGTTATTTAATTGCAGCATGAGAACTCTTAATTGCAGCTTGTAGGATCTAGTTCCTTGACCAGGGATCGAACCTGGGCGCCTTACAGGGAGAGTGGAGAGTCTAAGCCACTGGACCACCAGGGAAGTCTCAAGACTGTTCTCCTTTGGAGAAGTTTCACCTCCTAGACCAGGTGGAAGGAAGACCATGCAGGTGAGTCAGAGAGACTGTAAGTCAATGGAGGGGAAATGAGTGAAGCTCATGTCAGATTGTCTCCCTCTATTGTCAGTACAGCTGGAAGGGATGATTTCTCTTGAGAGACAGGGTGTTGGAGCAGGGAACTCTGGGAGCATTGCTTAACCTTTTTCTGTCTTGGTTTATCATCTGTAAAGTGAGGAGGAAAATGTGTGCCTTGAGGGGTCATTATCCTCCTGAAGGATCTAGCACCCAGCAAGTCTTCAGTGAGTGAAAGGTTTTGACTCTGTCTTATACTTGCCTCCGTGGCTGCCTAAATTGGGTTTCCATAAGGATAGAGACAGGATATTGGGTGTAAGTAGCTTATTTGGAAAAAGTGGAGAGACTGGAACAGGGAGGGAGAATAGTCAGTAAAGAATAAACTGCCTTGTGGGTAACTGGGCTCATTTCCACCAGGAACTCCCTGCGAACCCATGTGAAGTGTCCCAAAGAACTGTTCCACCTGAAGACAGGCGTATGGGCGTTCATCCACTGAGCCCTGTTTTTCCCTGATGGAGGGTTGCCCTGGGGCATTAAATGCCCTCCTCTGTCAGTTTCCTGGGCTACAGCTGAGCAAGCTCCCCAGGGCAAAATCTCAAAGGCAAAGGAGCAGAGACGCAACCGGCGGAGGTGATGAGCTGTCTGAGTGCTGTGACCACAGGGCAGAAAATAGGCAGGGCAACAGCAGCATGTGGCCCCTAACCCTGCCTGAAAACCCCCCATACACACAGGGAAGCAAAAACCCAGCCAGGTTGCCACAAATCACTCTAAGTCAGAGGACAATGCTGGCGAACACTGGGCAGGCTGATCATGGTGGTCACGAACTTATTCGTTATTAAAACAATGCCTGTAACTTCTAGATAGCAAGGTATAAGTTCTGCTGGAAGGTCATCCTTCGGTTCCAAGGTCCACATTTGTTACTGTGAAGGCCTGAGACTGACCTTGCGGTTGAGAAGAACATCCAGTCTGCAAATATGTGTCCCTCCCGCAGTGAAACACACCCACCTCTGGTCTCAGGTGACTGCATGACAGTCAGATAAAGAACCTAAAAATTATATCCCTGAGAAAATCCCTTTCCATCTGCATAAATGGAGCAAAAGCCCATTCACAGCCTTGCATCCCAGGTCCTCCCGGGAGCCAGTTATTGTTCCTAACAATGTGGGCTTCCAACAACGAGCTCAGGCAAGCAGCTGACCTGGGACCCAGTGGCCTCCCCACACTGAAGATGTGTAAGAGGTCTCTCCTGAAAAAAGTCCAATTGTCCTCGTATCCTGCCTCCACATCAAGTATGAGAACATCCCCAGCAATTTATCTTTCTGCTTCTGGGCAGGTCAGCCCCAGGCCAGTGGAGGGAAAGGGGGGTTAACAGGAAAATAGAGATGAAATAGAGAACTAATAGAGATCAAATCATGGACAGTCTCCTGGGCCATTATAAGGACACTTACTTTTACTCTGAAAGTAAAAGACGAAGTTAGTGCAGGACTTCGTAGAGGGATGTAGAGGGATGACAAGATTTGATGGATGCTAAGTAGGGCTTCTCGAGCTGCTGTATTGAGAATACACTGAATGAGGCTGGGGCAGAGGCAAGGAGCTTAATCAAGAAAAATCCTAGCTTAGCAATAATCCAGGTAAGAGCCAAGAGTGGCTTGGACCAGAGTGATGGAGGTGGTAAGAATGCGTTTTAAATGTAAAAATGACAGGATTTGCTGATAGATTGAATGTAAGGTGTAGAAGAAGGAAAAGAAGCCAGGGAGATTATATAGATTTTATCTGAGTGCCTGGAAGAATGAAGATATCATTAATTGAGATGGGAGTAGATTAGAGAAGAGGCTAGTTTTTGCATATGGCCTTTGCATATTAAATCTGAGCTACATACAAGGCATCTAGCAATATGTTCAGTAGACAGTTGAGCATGTAGTTAAGGGGGTTATTTAGGGTTGAAGGTTATCAATCTATCTATCTATCGACTTGACAGTTTACATATAACATTTGAAACCACGAAACAAGATGCTATCTCCTTGTGAACAAGTATAGAGATGAGCAGATACCTAAGGACCGTACCTACAACATCAAGAGGTCAGGGAGACGAGGAGAAACCAGCAGAAGAGGCTGAGCAGAGGCAGATGACGAAATAGAAGACAGGAGGTGGTGTTGGGATGCCAAGGGCAGACTCATCTCACGGAGACCATGACCTACCGCTGCCGCCGAGTGCCACTGAGAGGCAGCGTGAGCGGAGGCTTGGCTGTGCAGGAGCCATGCAGACCTCGACAAAGGGAGTTTGGGTGGGGTGCTGGTGTGCTGTCTGATTGACACAGCTTTGAGAGAGAGGAGAGCAGAGGTGATGGGGGTGTTGAATAGGGTCAGCTCATAGTGACCACCATAAGCATACACTTCCGTGGCATTAAATAAATTCATAATGGCATGCAGCTATCACCACCTTCCATCTCCATAATTCTTTCCATCTTATAAAACTGAAACTCTACACCCATTCAAGAGTAACTCCCTTTCCTCCCTCTCTCCAGTCCCTGGCAGCCACCATTCTATGCTCTATCTCTCTGATTTTGAATATTAGTACCTCATACAAGTGGAAGCCTACAGCATTTGTCTACTTGGGCCTGCATTTTTAAGTCTGGGGAAAATGAGAATCAGAGACCTCAAGCAGTTTGCCCAAGGCCACACAGCTAGTTAATCACTGAAGCAGAATCAAGGTTGTAGTGTTTGTTCCTGTTGCCTCAGCCAGAAATGTTATTGTTAGC
Source organism: Cephalophus harveyi (assembly GCA_006410635.1). Lineage (NCBI taxonomy): Eukaryota > Metazoa > Chordata > Mammalia > Artiodactyla > Bovidae > Cephalophus > Cephalophus harveyi. Next base: position 286,901 of record SJYT01012643.1, read on the forward strand.
AACGTAGGTGTGTTTCACAGGAATCAACCAAAACTTCAGAAATGCAAGCTTTCTAGGCAGATAATGGGTAACAATTCTCAAAGGTCTACCATGAACCAGAGGCTGTGAGCACCTTCTCTATGACCATTCAGTCCTTCTGACTGCTGTCTGCAGGGGCTACTGTTGTAATCCTCATTTCATAGATGAGAAACCTAACTTTGAGTTAACTGATCTCCCTAAACTGAAATGTACAGTCCAGGAGGGCAGAGATCCCAACCAGCTTTCTTGGAGCTCTCACCCCAACACCCTGGAAAAACCTGACACATAAATGGCACTCTCACACTATTCTGTAGACATCATTTGTCCCCCAGCCGGCCTGAACAATTGTGGGCGCTGGGTTGCAGGATGCTCTAGGTACACAAATACAAAAGACTAATACAAAAACTCTCTTTCCTTAAGGGAAAGAGACCAGAGTAGGCTTTCTGGTGATGGGGCTGTTTGAAGTGAGATTAAAAGGATCAAGTCGGGACTTCCCTAGTCAAGAGATACCTGGAGTAACAGGCAAGGACTGATGCTAAAGCTGAAGCTCCTATACTTTGGCCACCTGATGCAAAGAGCTGACTCATTGGAAAAGAATTTGATGCCAGGAGAGATTGAGTGCAGAGGAGAAGAGGGTGACAGAGGATGAAGTGGTTGGATGGCATCATTGACTCAATGAGGACATGAGTCTGAGCAAACTCTGGGAGATGGTGAAGGACAGGGAAGCCTGGAATCCTGCAGTCCCTGAGATCACAAAGAGTAGGATGCGACTGAGCAACAGTAAGGGCCTTCCCTGGTGGTCCAGTGGCTAAGACTCCATGCTCCCAATGCAGGGGCCCTGGGTTCCATCCCTGCTCAGGGAACTAGATCCCACATGCCCCAACTAAAAGATCCTGCAGTCCTCAATGAAGATCAAGTGCAACTAATATGTGGTGCAGCCAAATAAATAATTTTTTTTTTTAAGGATCAGATAAAGTTTGGGGTGTGGGTAGGTGAAAGGAGCTTATAACAATCAAAGAGCTCTTCATATGTGGAAGCTGAAATCTGAATTTATATCATTTTTACACATGAGTATGCTCCTCCTTTTGCTTGTTTTCAACAATTTGAAAAATTTTAAATCATTTTTTGTTGTTCAAATCACTCAGTTGCATACGACTGTTTGTGACCCCATGAACTGCAGCATGCCAGGCTTCCCTATTCAAGCTGGTTTTAGATGTTCAAGCTCATTTTAAAAAAGGCAGAGAACCCAGAGATCAAGTTGCCAACATCCACTGGATCATTGAAAAAAGCAAGAGAGTTCCAGAAAAACATCTATTTCTGCTTTATTGATTATAACAAAGCCTTTGACTGTGTGGATCACAATAAACTGTGGAAAATTCTTCAAGAGATGGGAATACCAGACCACCTGACCTGCCTCTTGAGAAATCTGTATACAGGTCAGGAAGCAACAGTTAGAACTGGATATGGAACAACAGACTGGTTCCAAATAGGAAAAGGAGTATGTCAAGGCTATATACTGTCACCCTGCTTATTTAACTTATATACAGAGTACATCATGAGAAATGCTGGACTGGATGAAGCACAAGCTGGAATCAAGATTGCCAGGAGAAATACCAATAACCTCAGATATGCAGATGATACCACCCTTATGGCAGAAAGTGAAGAAGAATTAAAGAGCCTCTTGATGAAAGTGAAAGAGGAGAGTGAAAAAGTTGGTTTGAAATGCAACATTCAGAAAACTAGGACCATGGCATCTGGTCCCATCACTTCATGGCAAATAGATAGGGAAACAATGGAAACAGTGGCAGACTTTATTTTGGGGGGCTCCAAAATCACTGCAGATGGTGACTGAAGCCATGAAATTAAAAGACGCTTACTCCTTGGAAGGAAAGTTATGACAAACGTAGACAGCATATTAAAAAGCAGAGATATTACTTTGCCAACAAAGGTCCATTTATTCAAGGCTATGGTTTTTCTAGTAGTCATGTATGAATGTGAGAGTTGGACTATAAAGAAGTTCTGAAGAACTGATGCTTTTGAACTGTGGTGTTGGAGAAGACTCTTAAGAGTCCCTTGGACTGCAAGGAGATCCAACCAGTCCATCCTAAAGGAGATCAGTCCTGAAAATTCATTGGAAGGACTGATGTTGAAGCTGAAAATCCAATACTTTGGCCACCTGATGCAAAGAACTGACCCATTTGAAAAGACCCTGTTGCTGGGAAAGATTGAAGGTGGGAGGAGAAGGGGATGACAGAGGATGAGATGGTTGGATGGCATCACCAACTCAATGGACATGAGTTTGAGTAAACTCCGGGAGTTGGTGATGGCCAGGGAGGCCTGGGGTGCTGCAGTCCATGGGGTTGCAAAGAGTCGGACATGACTGAGCAACTGAACTGAAGCTTCCCTGTCTTTCACTATCTCCCAGAGTTTGCTCAAACTCATGTCCGTAACCATTTTAGGCTTATAAAAAACAAGCAGAAGGGCTAGGCTTGCACTACAAAATTCACAAGCAGTATCTAGCTGTTTCCTTAGAAGACTTCCACTTGCCCACAGGACAGGTGATGCTTGGCTCACAGATCTTAATAGCAGAAAAGGGGAGTCTTCTCCTCTTCTGCTCCTTCAATGCACGTAATTACTGTCAGAAGAGGTTTCCTATCCAACCCTGAATCAGTGCTTTGTCATTCCCCTCACGGGGTCTATTCAGCCCATAGCACGGGTATTTTTCTCCAATGGAGCCGATCCTGTTTCACCATCCCGACTTTTTGGTAGGATTTTTATTCTTTTTTTTTTTTTTTCTTCCCCCCCTAGAGAATTTAAAGCAAAGTTATCAAGCCTTTCCCCACCCCAACCCTCTGTATCTTTCACTAAGAATTCATATAAACCCCACTGCCCTGACTTAGCTGTTAATCTTGCAGGCTGCTTAATGTCTCTGAAGTCATTTATCCTGTTCGGGAGATAGGTAAGTCATCTATTGTAGAGATTTGAAAACTCTTCGGTTCCCTCTGCTCCCCAAGGCACGAAGCCAGATAAGAAATGCGTCTGCTCTAATTCCTTGGCTTCGGGCTCCTGGTGCTTGAATGATAGGCAAGTAGTTTCTATGACCCAGCCCCTGTGCTGCACTTAAGCTAAGGCTCACCACTGATCACAGTCAATTTCTTTCTATTTTTTCCCTTTAGCTAGTGATTAGCATCTTAATGCAGTCACCAGCCTGGAGGATGGCTTGTCCTCACATCCGTGATAAAGGAAAGGTGATCTTTAATCCAAAGAATTGGAAGGAGAAGAAAAGAATGCCCTGGGAAATGGCTGGTGGCAGCGAGGCCACAGCTCAGAAACTATTTTCTTATGTGTGTGTTAATCGTTCAGTCGTGCCCAGCTCTTTGCAATCCCATGGACTTTAGCCCACCAGGCTCCTCTGTCGAAAGGATTTCCCAGGCAAGAATAGTGCAGTAGGTTGCCATTTCCTCCTCCAGAGGATCTTCCCCACCCAGGGATCGAACCGAGGTCTCTTATGTGTCCTGCAGTGGCAGGTGGGTTCTTTACCGCTAGTGCCACCTGGGAAGCCCCAGGAATTGTACACGGAAAAGATTATCCCTTCCACTAGGCTCTCAAGCAAGCAAAACTTTTTATTAAAAGAAAGCTTGTGCCCAGGGAGAAGGTGGGGGGATGGCGGTGGCAGGGAAGTGCCAGCTCCCGGAGAAGGGGCAAACTGCCTTCGTAACTATACAGAGGGCAGGTCTCATGGTCGCTGATAATTTCCAGAAATCGCCAAACTTCTTTGATCATCAGTAGGTGGTTCCATGGTAGCTGTCAGGAATAAAGAGTGTTTGGGTGAGGGAAAAAGAATGTAGGAGAATTTTCTGCAAGAAAGCCCCAGAATAGATTAAGTTAAAATTGGTATTTGAGCTTCGTGTGTTGTGGCAACATCTTGTGAGTGTTAGCGGAGATAAAGTTAATATTTTATTCCTGTGAGCCTGGTTTTGGTCTCTCAAGCCTTGGTTCTTTAGCTTCCAAGGCCTGTTTGCTCAAGGGTGTTCTTGGCCCTTTTCCAAAATGGCTGTACTCCTGTCTTGCTGTCCTAATGTATTGAGAACATGCTGCTCCCCCTGTGGCCGGTCCCAATGAGGTGGACCATGAGTTTTCACCTTGACACTGACATTGTCATCATTCCGCATCTGACTGGGCATCTTTTGGCTGTAAAGTCCAGTGAGAAAGGTCAGTTTCCTTGGCAGGCTGAACTAACCTTGGTTGATTGGCAATCCTTGCTAATCAGAAGTAACGCGGTATTTAATTAAGATTCCAGCAGCTTCATTCTTAGCCGTCTCGTTTCCAGTTCCAGGGCTACAGCCAATAAAACAAATAACTTGAATTCACTTCACAGCTGTTTTGGGCAGATTCACGGATCATGAATCCCAAAAACTTCTCAGCGCTTCTCCCAGGAGTGTGACTGGATTTACTATGCTTCTGCCCGCCAAAATGCTTTGAGATAATCAGCAGTTCTGTTTGTTTCCAACCTCAGTCCCTTTTCTGGCACTCTGGGCTGGTGTTCTGAAGGGCAGGGGAAGAGAGCAGAATGTGGTGAAAAACGACACAAACGTAAACCCCAGTTCTCTCGCTTTGAGCCTCGGGACCATGAGTAGGGAGCTCCCCCTCTGATTCCTGGGCCTTCTCTTGTTTAAATGGAGTATCATTGTCTCCCTCATGGAAGGTTTGAGAAGGCAAAGCAGTGGGGATGAGAATCAAAAGTGGAGGCTCAATAAATTCTGCTGTTGGAAAGGAAAAGAAAGGAAAACTGTCTTCTTTACCCTCTCAGGTTCCTAATCTGGGGCTCTGCAAATTAAAATGACAAAAAAATTAACAAGAGGAAAGGTCTGTTTCATATACGCATCGCAGACTCATAGAAATCAATGAAAACCTCAAAGAGGTGGTCAGACCCTGAGGCTTCTATATCATTTTAACAGAAGGAAGTTAAGTTACTGGGGAAGTAGCAAGAAAAGGAAAAGTGTTTTGAGTTTCTAGGGTGCTAAATTGTAGGAAGGTAAGTGCATGCAGAAACTCGTGGAAGATAACCGTTATTTTAGTAAGATTTTTGCAGATCCATCTTTTAAAAAAATATTTATTTATGTGTTTGGGTGCACTGGGTCTTAGCTACTGCATGTAGGACCTTTGATGTTCACTGGGTCATGCAGGGTCTTTAGTTATGACATGTGGGGTCTCGTTCCCTGATGTTCCCAGGGATCAAACCCAGGCCCCCTGTATTGGAAGCATATAATCTTAGCCCCTGCACCACTAGGGAAGTCCCTGTGCAGGCCTCTCTTGAAGGTAACTTTCCATTCTCTTCATGGCCATCTAACTCCCCCAGGAGAGGGAATTTATGGCAGACTTTCTGCCTTTAGTCAGAGAGGGGAGACTCAGAAAGGCTTCTTTCTGCACCTGTTGATTCTTCATGGCCTTTAGCTCAAAATAAACCATATGTCCAAGTGGCTTATTTTGAGGTCACGTATTCTGACCCTCTTCAGGACATTACTATTGTCATCATATCATTACATGACTAGCGTTTAGGCCAGTGCCGCTGAGGAAACATTGATTGATTATTCAAAACTAGCCATGGGCCACAACAAAGTCCTACTGCACAGTACAAGAAACTGTATTCAATATCCTGTGATAAAATATGATGGAAAGGACTATGAAGAAGAATGTATATACGTATAGTTAAATCACTTTACCGTACACCAGAAATTAACACAATACTGCAATCAAGTATACTTCAAAAAAAAAAAGGGGGAGAAGAATTTCAGAAAAAAGCAATAGGGAATGCAGCAAAATAATGATGACCATTTTATGATAAATTTCTGGCTATCTGAGCCAGTCTTTATAAAATGTAACTTTGAGGAGTGTAATTCTATTTGCATGGGGGATACTATCTTTCTTACTATTAGAGGACCACCATCTTTTTTTTAAGTTTTATCTTTATTTATTTGCTGCTGCTGTTGTTGTTTTTGACCCTATCACTAGAGACATGTGGGATCTTAGTTCCACGACCAAGGATCAAATCCATTGGAAGTGCAGCATCTTAACCACTGGACCACCAGGGACGTCCCCCACCATCTTTTGAAGTAACCAGCACTTTTATTTATTTGTTAAGCATTTGCGTAGCCCTTGCTCTGCACCATACGTCATTCACTGTATGTTATAAATGCAACATGTTTGAGCCCTCATGGCAGCCGAAGGGTGAGCAAACAGAAGCAGACAGAGGTTTAATAACTTGCACAGCAGCAGTGACGGAGCCAGGAAGCCAAGTCCGGCAGCTGGGCTCCAGGGTCTGTGCTTGCGACGCCCATGCCATGAGCCCCGTGAGGGTTTCTGAGTGAGTGAAGGTGAAGTATCTTGACCCAGATGACACTTGCCAACTCAAGTTGCAAGCCAAGTCAAGTCAGGTCTGTGTCACCTTAACCCTTGTGCCTCCCTCTGCTCTGGTATCCCCTGGTGGCCCAGGCTCTCGAGGTGGGAGGCAGGCTGGGGGGTTGACCTCCTGAGTGTGACTGAGAGGCGAAATCCAGCCAGTTCAGCTGCTGTGAGCTGAAGGTTGGGCAGAACCTCCCCAGCCCCCACCAACCACTCACGCTGCCCCTGTCTCCCTCCAATTTCTCCATTTTNGGGAGGCAGGCTGGGGGGTTGACCTCCTGAGTGTGACTGAGAGGCGAAATCCAGCCAGTTCAGCTGCTGTGAGCTGAAGGTTGGGCAGAACCTCCCCAGCCCCCACCAACCACTCACGCTGCCCCTGTCTCCCTCCAATTTCTCCATTTTCTTCTCCAGGACTGAAAGGGAGTGAGAGCCAAAAAAACAAAAAAGGAGCCGCTCAGAGACTTCCCTGGTGGTCCAGGGGTTAGAACTTCCAATGCAGGGGGTGTGGGTTTGATCCTTGGTGGGAGATCTAAGATCCTACATGCAGTCAAAAAAATAAACACACATTAAAAATTAATACAATTTATTCATCCACTTAACAATTTTTCTTAAAAAATAAATTATATATATATATATATTTAAAAAAGAGGAGCAGTTTATTGGGACCCTCAGCAATGTGAAAATACTTTAAAAAGGAGACAGACCCATCTGAAAGCTAATGGGTGAGACGCCCACCTCATATGTTGAATTCACAGATTCTGTTTAATTCAGCAGAGAATTCACTGAGCAGCCCCTCCAGGGCCAGCTCCACAAGTCTATGTTATAAGCAACTTCCCTTTTATAAAAAACATCTCCCACTCTCCAAACTAGGCTAATTCCAAATCTTACATGAGATACGCTGAGAAATGAGTCACAGTTTATCTAAAATTGAAATTTAACCAAGCATCCTGTATTTTTATTTGATAAATCTGACAACCCTACTCCAAATGCGTAATTTGGTCAATGACAAAGAATAAAAAACTAGACAGAAGAAAAAAATGCACTTTTCTCACAGCAGGATCAAAAGAAATCGTCATCTTCAAAGTTATAAATGTTACCACGTTTCCTCTTGATAAACGGGAAAGAGCAGTTCACACAATGAGACAGAAGTCAACCAAAAAGCCAAAGAGAAGTGTCTATTCTACAGACGTGCATAATTATTTTTTTACTACGAGAAATAGAATGTCCATTTATTTATGTCCAGTCGCTCCATATGTTTCTGGTATGATGTGGGGACCTGGGATGGACAAGGAGGAGGAAGCAGGAAAGGAGGAAAAAAGAGAAAAAGAGAAGAGAACGAGAAAGGAATTAAGCTTCCGAAGTTTTCACTATGTGTAAGAGGTTGCACTTGATCCCCTATTTCACGATCTGATAAAACCTCCACAAAGTATCTCCAAGGTTGCTATGACTGTTTTACACGTGAGGCTCAGAGAGGGGAAGGACTACTTTCGCAGCAGCTGAAGCACCAGAGAAAAGACTGTCCATCTAGTTTTCCATACTGTCCACCCACCCCTATCTCCAGAATCCCTTTAATGGAGAAAATTATATGTCCTGGACTCACTAGTCTCTCTCTCTCTCGTTCCCTTTGTCAATCTGTCTATGCAGAATGTACCACAGTTGACCTTGAGTGTGAATTAGTTACTCGTGTGCCCGTCTCCTCCAAGTTGCTGAACAGCTTTAGCCAAGTGGCATGTCTGATCTCTTCCCGTGTCACCAGCCTGCCCAAGATGACTGGCATATGTATAGAGCGCCTCTATGTGCCAGACACTGGGTTAAATACTTGAGATTCATATCTTAAATTGTCACAAAGACCTTCTCTCTTATCCCCGTCTTGCAGATGAGGAAAACTGAGCTTCAAAGAATAGACAGACTTAATAGACTAAAAGGACTCTAAGAAAGTCCCAGCCTCTTGCTCCTTTTAAGGCCTGTCTCTGTCCAAGCTGACATCCAAAAGAAATACCACTAAAGTATCTACCAATAATTAGAAAGCATTCTAGAGGACTTCCGTCTAAATTGGTGGTCAAGTGGTTAAGAGGCTGTACTTCCACCTCAGAGGGTGTGAGTTCCATCCCTGGGCAGGGAACTAAGATCCCACAATCTGTGTGGCCAAAATGTAATATAAATTAATTTAATTAAAAAACAAGGTCCCCAGGGGCTGTTCTCTCTCTCTCTCTCTTTTTTTTTTTTTAAAAAAAAAGCAATTTAAATGTTTACAAGAATCTTTCAAGAAAATTCCAAAGGAGGTGTTTCCATCAATAGACAACTAAACTTCTTAAAACAGAATTCTCTGTGAAGATTCTTAATTCCTGAGGCAATTTCCCCAAACCTAGTGCGGTTTCTGTTGACTTTTCTCCCCTTCCCCAATTCACCTACCAGCTCTATTCCATTCTTCACCTCTGGCAAATTGCTTCTCTTTTCAAATCAAGTCTGTACAGCCCATATGAAAGGGTAATACATTTATACCTACACATGGAGATTGTGTAGTCGTGAAGTAATAACATGCATCAAGCAGCATTCTGTGTGGTGTCTGGCACAAAGGTAGCACTCAATAAATTTTCACCATCCTTTCTATTAGTCTCAGCTTTGCAGCTTTAACTGTCATATGATTCTGCATAGCAAAGTCCCTGATGAATGCCTGGCACACAGTGCTACAGAAAAAGAGAGTGTGAACACTCATATGGACGTGTGTATTAATACAATTTCCTTTTTATAAGCAGCAGTGATGCTGTATTTGAAGGGTATTTCCCATCTACCTGCTATGTGCTGAGTCACTTCAGCCATGTCCGACTCTCTGCGACCCTATGAACTGTAGCCCTCCAGGCTCCTCCATCCATGGGGATTCTCCAGGCAAGAATACTGGAGTGGATTGCCATGCCCTCCTCCAGGGGATCTTCCTGATCCAGGGACTGAGCCTGCATCTCTTATGTCTCCTGCTTTGGTGAGCAGGTTCTTTACCACTAGCACCACCTGGCAAGCTCATTTCACATCTGAACAGTCAGAGAACCCAAGGAAGAGACACTGATTCTCCCTAAATATGCATGCACCCCCCGCTCCAGGTTTCCAGACTTCCTGCAGTTATGCAGGACCACACGAGCAATTCTGGTGGAAAGCTGTCAATAAAAGCGAGCATGTCACTTCCTGCCAGAGCATTTAGGAGTCGGGGTATAATCCTCCAACTCTCTCTTCCGCTGCCACCGTGAGTCAATGACTAAGGAGGCCACAGGGATGGAGAATGTCCAGAAGGTGAAGCCTCCACTATCCAGGGCACCTGAGTGACCCTGCAGAACTTCCCCACCGATGTGCAGCAGGTACAGACTGTAAACAAGAAATCAACTTTTGTGGTTGATTTCAGCCAGTGAGGTGATGGAGCTAATTTGTTACCTCTGCATAACCTCACCAATCAGAACCACAGGTGCCTTTTATAGACTGTTATTTCTAGTGATGCCCCATGCAGTGTTCTCAATATTACTTCCCTGGTGGATATTCTGCAGCAAGGTGGTTAGTAATTCAGCTGGTTTCCTCCACATGCTTGTGTTGCTTGCTTGCAGGTGGGCCAGAGTATCACAGACATGCCAGGCTTCCTGCAATGTGGTCCTCTGGTAAGGCTGTGCCTGGATCTCACATGTGTCCTGTCCCTTTTCAACACAGGTGAGTCTAGTCAAAGGCCAAGTGCCTTGGTCTATAAACTCTGTTTGAATATTCATTGTTCTTTAGAGAATTGTAGCATATAGTGTTTCAGCCCAGAATCTTAAATGATCAAATTTACTACTGCCATTAATCAAAATGACAGTAGCAAATTTCCCATTTCTGATTTTGTCCCTCGTCCCATTTATTCTATTGCATTCGAGTCCCATTTATGCAACAGAATGCTCTTCCCCTCCACAGTGGCCACCCTTGTTCAAAGCATCATCTTCCCTTCGCTGGAGCTTCGAAAACCAGCTCCCTGCTTCTCCTCTTCCTCTTGTCTCTCCATATTCCATTCTCTACTCACCAGCCTAAGGCATTTTCTCAGACATTTCATTAAGCCACTTCCTCAGTTCATCCTTCATTTTTCCCTCCTCCCCCCAAAAAGTATTCAATGACTTTCTACTTCTCTTTGGGTAGCATCCAAAGTCCTTACATGCTCTGCATGATCCAGCCTACTTCCCCAACTCCAGTTCCTACAGTCCCTTGTCTCCATCCTTTCTGCTCCATCATGTTGGCCTTCTTCCAGTCTGTAAAATAATATTCTTGCCCATCTCAGACCCTGGGCTGAGACTGTCATCTATACGCTGAATACCCCTTGAGCCAGCTTTGTCTCTGCTCTAATAGATCTCAGATCTCAGTGGAGCATCGTCTCCCTGGGATGGCTTTCAGATCACTGAGATTAGATCAGGCTCCCTGTTCCATGCGCTCCGAATGTCCTTCAGTGTAACTAGCATTGTCTGAAATAACATCCATGGGTCTTCCTTTCCTTCGTGTCTGCCCTCCCTACTAGACTGTAAGTTCCGTAAGGATGAACTCTGTATCTACTTGTTCCATCATACTCTCCCAGTATCTAATGCACACAATGCCTATTAAAATCTAGATGCTTAATAGCATGATGAACAATTAGCATTGCTATAGTTAATCCATAAATATTTAATGACTAAATTAGTGAATGAATAAGCCAAGTACACGTTGGATTTTAAGCAAGTCCACAGTGCAATTTTCTCATCTTTAAAAGGCTTATTTTGGATTAAATTTTCTCTGATATTATGTCTGTGTTATAATTTCTCTGATGAAATCTTTTTTTTTTTTTTTTACTTTAGTGTCTTCCTTTAGAGGAGAAGCTGAGAAGGAAAATGTCATGATTTTTCTACCTACAACAGGTAAATGAACAGGTGGCCTTTCCTAGGACAAATACAGCATGATGCTGCTCCCACAAGGAATCTAAAATTGTCAGACTTAAAGAAGCAGAGATAAGAAAGGTGGTTGCCAGAATCTGGGGCCGGGAGGGGAGATGGGAATAGAGTGACTGGCCAGAGGTAGGATTTAGGCATATCACTTAACATTTCTGGACTTCAATTCCTCATCCTTCAAAGGGGGTGATGGAGAAGATGACTTTTAAGGATGTTATAAATTTCTGGGGCTGTGCTTCCACGATACCATTTTACTCATGAAAACTTTTGTTCCAGCATCTGGAAATAAACAAGTTAAGAAGGAAAAAGATGGGACTTGGCTTGGTGCAACAGGTAACTAGACCAGTCCTAAAGCCTGACTCATGCTGTAACACAATGACCCATTTTCCAGTTTCTCTGTGCCTTGGTTTTTCCATCTATAAAATGGGCACAAAGCACCTGTCCATTGGAATGTGACATGAAAAGTAATCATTGCAATAGTAGTAAATGATGCAGTATGATTAAGTGGCATCTAATCCAACATAGCTGACCTTTCAGGTCTCGGCTTTGCAGGGATGTCTCCTCCATCCCAGAGAACAGGTTGGGTTCTCTGATAGAGGTGTTCCTAGCATCTTGGTATTCCCTGTTGACTCTCCTCACATGGGATGACATGTGAGTGTCTCTTCTCCCTCTAAATCACAGACAATAGGCTCTGCAGACATGGAGACAGGGTCCTTTCCCATTGACTTATTTATACCAAACACCTAGCGTTCTGCTTGGCCCTAGGTGAATGTTTATTGAAAAAATACAGAATGAATGAATGCCTTTGGTATTTCAAGATTTCCTTTGACATTCTCTTCTTTAGCAGCATGAAATTTGCTGAGTGGGCAAGTGACTCCCCCTTCTGGAAGTAGGTTCTGACTCTTTATTACCAGGGCTTGATTGAGCAAATTTAAGCAAGTTTCTTCTGCTCTCTGAGCCTTGGTTTCCCAACCCAGTGAAGAGAAGGGGTGGATTAGATGCCCTGCATGGGAATCCGCTTGTCTATTGATTAAAATGTGCATTTCTAGAGCACGTCCAGTTCAAGGAGACTAGAACCCCAGGGGTGGGGGAGGGATTGCAGTGCATCCAGCGATGCTGACCTTCACGAAGTCAGAGGGCAGTTATAGTACAGACCTCCGAGGCCTCTCCAGCAGAGTGGGGTTGGGGTTGAACGTTCCATTTTTCTCCTGAAGGCTTTTCTCTTCCCAGTGTCTGGCCTCAGAGAAGAAGAGAGGAGAGAAAAGGGGATCGCTTTTCTTGACACTACAGGTGAGTACTCCCCCCACACACACACCCCAGTGCTCCATGAGAGGCCTGGACCACTGAGATCACTTCTCCCACCATTGGACCCCCCCCCCATTCCCAACCCCCAACACCAGGGATTCCCTGGTGGCTCAGATGGTAAAGAATCTCCCTGCAATGCAGGAGACTCGGGTTCAATCCCTGAGTTGGGAAGATTCACTGGAAAAGGAAATGGCATCATGCTCCAGTATGCTGGCCTGGAAAATTCCGTGCACAGAGGAGCCAGGTGGGCTACAGTCCATGGGGTTGCAAAGAGTCAGACATGACTCTTTAGTGAACGACTAACACTTTCACTTCCCAACCCCCACAGCGGGGCTGCAGCATCTCTCCAACCCTCAGATCGCTTTAGCCACAATTATTTAAACATTAAGTAAGAGTTGAAAACGACACTGTTTGCAAAAACATAAAAAGCAGCATTGAGCACTGTTTCTATCTTGTCACATCTCTCCACTTGGCCGCACGCTATCAATATGTGGGCAATTGGTGGATGGATGGATGGATGGATTTAGGTACTGATGTCCATGCTGTGTGTGCAGTGCAAAGTTGCTTCAGTCATGTCCAACTCTTTGTGACCCTATGGACAGTAACCCACCAGGCTTCTCTGTCAGTGGGACTCTCCAAGCAAGAATACCGGAGTGGGTTGCCTTTGCCTTCTCCAGGGGATCTTCCCATCCCAAGGATCGAACCCAGGTTTCTTGGTTTCCTGCATTGGCAGGCGAGGAGCAACCCCACGTCCAAGGGAGAAATATCACTAACCTCAGATATACAGATGACACCACTCTTATGGCAGAAAGTGAAGAAGAACTAAAAAGCCTCTTGTTGAAAGTGAAAGGGGAGAGTGAAAAATGTGGCTTAAAGCTCAACATTCAGAAAACTAAGATCATGGCATCTGGTCCCATCACTTCATGGGAAATAGATGCGGAAACAGTGGAAACAGTGGCTGACTTATTTTGGGGGGCTCCAAAATCACTGCAGATGGTGATTGCAGCCATGAAATTAAAAGACGCTTACTCCTTGGAAGGAAAGTTATGACCAACCTAGATAGCATATTCAAAAGCAGAGACATTACTTTGCCAACAAAGGTCCATCTAGTCAAGGCTTTTCCGGTGGTTTTTCCGGTGGTCAGGTATGGATGTGAGAGTTGGACTGTGAAGAAAGCTGAGCGCCGAAGAATTGATGCTTTTGAACTGTGGTGTTGGAGAAGACTCTTGAGAGTCCCTTGGACTGCAAGGAGATCCAACCAGTCCATCCTGAAGGAGATCAGTCCTGGATGTTCATTGGAAGGACTGATGCTGAGGCTGAAACTCCAATATTTGGGCCACCTCATGTGCAGAGTTGACTCATTGGAAAAAACCCTGATGCTGGGAGAGATTGGGGCAGGAGGAAAAGGGGACAGAGGGTGAGATGGCTGGATGGCATCACGGACTCGATGGACACAAGTCTGAGTAGACTCTGGGAGTTGGTGATGGACAGGGAGGCCTGGTGTGCTGCAATTCAAGGGGTCACAAAGAGTCAGACACGACTGAGCGACTGAACTGACTGACTGTATTGGCAAGCAGATTCTTTACCAGTACCACCAGCTGAGAAGCCACTGATGTCTGGTAACTATTAAGTCTGAATCTCTGATGAAATCCAAGCATCAGAATTCTGGAGTTGAAAACAAAATCTTTCTGGTGAGGCCAAAGGTCAGCCAGGATCCAAGCCTCTCTGCTGGACAATGTCATTATTTGTATTATATAGAACACTGAGAATTCCTGCAATTTCCTGGAGCTGATATATTATACATGAGCATCCCCTGCCAATCTCTACTCTCTCCACACGCAGAGATAAACTATTCCCTAAAATAAGTGTTCCTTGTGTTTCACCCAAACTTCTCCTTTCTACTCTTGCTTGTCACTGTGTATGTCATTAGCTGTCACAGGAACTGTCCTTTATCTTCCAAATCCTTGTGCCCAACATAGAGTGTGAGTTCATGTCCAAACAGGAGGCGCATCTGCCTGAATGCTGGAAATGAGGAACTTTTTCTGTTGCCAAGAAAGGCCTGCTGATGACATTATCTTTGAATCTCTTTCAGAACTGCCTGCAAGGTCAGTTGATCTGTCTGCACTTAACCTCACAGAGCTGGTGAATGGGATGCTGAATAGAGCTTTAAAAGGTAACCTTTTTTTTTTTTCTTTTTTAAGCACAAACCAGGTTCATTTTTGTTTCTTCCTGCCTCACTTCTGGACTCTCCATGACCTGGGCAAGACCCATCCTATTTCTGTGTATCTCAACTCCCTCGTGTTCTGAGTGGAGGATGTGTGTCCTACTTAACTCTTGATGAGATTGAAAACATCCAAATGAAGTAGGAAGCCTGCCAGCATTTTGAGAGCAAGATGAGTTCCAAACACAGCACCTGTGTAGTCATCTCTAATCATAGCTATATTGTGAGAGAATTGCCAGTTTAAAGATAGATCAAGAAATTTAGCCCAGGGACATGTCTTTTTGCATTTTGGGGTTTGCTTTGATTTGATTTTTATTATTTTCAATGTTTGCTATTTTATTTTTATTTGTTCATTGTGTTATTAACCTCTATGATCGATTTAGTAATTTCTATTACTGTTCAATATTGTTGGTGGGCATTTGCTCTTTCTTTATCTTGGTATCTTTGGCAGATAGCAAGAACTTTTTCTCTTTGCTGAGTGTCACTTCCTACAGTTCATTCGCCTTCCACAAGTTTTCTGTGGCCATTTATAACAGTAAGTGCTGCCGGCTCTTCTTTTATTTTTAATTTGTTTTATTGAAGTATAGTTGATTTACAGTGTTGTGTTAATTTCTGCTATATAGCAAAATGATTCATATATGTATATGTATATATACATTCTTTTTCATATTCTTTTCCATTATGATTTGTCACAGGATATGGAATATAGTTCCCTGTGCTGTACAGTAAGAACTTGCTGTTTATCCATTCCATATTAATAGTTTGTATCTGTCAATCCCAAAGTCCCAATCCATCCTTCCCTTCTCTCCTCGCCAAGCTCTTCTTGGTGTTGAGAATGGTAAGCGATGGACAGGCAAGGCCAGGCTATGTGTCAGGGTTGCTGTGTACTTCGTTTCTCTTTACAGTTTCCAACCTGAAGACTGTGGATCCAGCCAACTTCCCCACGCGGTACTGCTACTGCTTAAACAACCGAACCAACGATTTATCAGGTTGGTACAACTCATCATGAGGCTTGCAACTCTTTTTGCTTGTGCCCTTTTAGATAAGTCAAATTTTTTTTCCCCTTTGACTAAAATAAGAAAATGCCATGATATCTATTATGCTTAAATACGTGCACATTCATTGTCCCAGAAATTTCCTTTCTTGGTTTTCTACCAAGAAACAGTTCTATCTGTGCAAAGGGGCAAGAACAAAATGCAGCATTGTTTAAGAGCAAAATCTGAGAATGATCTAAACACCCATCATCAGGAAAATGGTTGAATAGTCTGCTGTATAATTAAATCTTGGAAAGCAGCCATAAACAGTACATAAATATGTGCATGTGACCAGATTTGGTCTGTGTATGGAAATATCTCATGACATTTCCAATTAGAGAAAGGAACTTGCAAAATAAATAACTTGAGTAAAATAACACTGATGAAAATATATATGCCTATCTGAACACCGGGTGGGTGATTACCTCCAAAAAGAAGATTAGAGTCTGGGCTTGAAATATAAGAGTGTTGATTAAGGGAACGTGGTATTGTCTGATTTTTTTTTCAAAGGCAGTATATTCATGTGTTTACCATGTTTTCTATGATGTTTTATAATCTTATTTAAACTAATCAGCAGGTCTTAAAAAACATTCTATTCCAATGAATATAAATATGCATTTTTTTATATGAATTCATAATATTCATTGAGAAAAAGTACCATAATTTATTTAATTTATCTCCTCCTGATGCAAACTTATTTTTTACAGTTCTCAACAATGCTGTGATGAGTACCTGTGTACATCACTTGGAATATTTGTCCAATTATCCCTATACGATAAAGTCTTCAAAATAGAACTGTTGTCTGCCAGGAAGGGGGTCTTGTGATGATTCACATCACTAAACATTCCTCTAGAAATCTTGCATAAGTTTACACTCTGACCAGTAATGTTTGAAAGTGTGTGCTTTTCCTCACCCTTGTCGACACTGAGTACTGAGACATTCATAAGTCATTACCAGTTAGACAGACAAAAAGGAATTTTCCCCTACTTCCTATTATATATGAAAGTAGTCGATATCATTCATCTACATGTTGTTAATCAATCGGATAATTCAAATTTACACCGAAACAAAGAATGTCTTCGAGGCAGTGATAACTGATTTTCTTCCAAGCCTAGGACCCGACCATGGGAGCAGCTCTAAAAAGAGAGTTGACAAATGTGTTGAGTAAGAGATGTGTAGCCACATACTCTAAGACCTTGGGAAATTCCATCATCTCTCCGAAGCTTGCACAGAATTTGAACTCCATCCTTGGTGTCTGGTCTCCAAAGCCATGCTCATAGCTTCTATGTGATACTGATGTTGTTGTTGTTCAGTCACCGTGTTGTCTGACTCTTCGTGACCCGATGGACTGCAGCATGCCAGGCTTCCCTGTCCCTTACCATCTCCCGGAATTTGCCCAAGTTCATGTCCATTGGTGATGCCATCCAACCATCTCATCCTCTATCACCCTCTTCTTCTTCTGCCTTCAGTCTTTCCCAGCATCAGGGTCTTTTCCAATGAGTCAGCTGTTTGCATCAGGTGGCCAAAGTATTGGAGCTTCAGCTTCAGCTTCAGCATCCAAAGAGTACTCAGAGTCCAAAGAGTATTCAGGTCAATTTCCTTTAAGATTAACTGGTTTGAGCTCCTTGCTTTCCAAGGAACTCTCATTATATGATGCATGTGATATTGATAGTGGACTGAAATTATGGATTGCAGTTTCTTGGTCTGTTTATGAGTCTCTCTCCCCCACTAATCTCAGCTCCTGATGGGCAGAGATGGGGTCTTACACAGTCCTCCAGTGCCTCAGTGATGTCTGGCACATGGTAGACAGTGAATGTTAGATGAATGAATTAATAGCAATGGAGACTTTTGAGAAATAGAAAATAGATGGCATGAGAAAGGAAGTACTTCCCCTCTTCAGTTTTTATATTTACTGATGTGCTAGGGACAGACTGGCCTAAACAGACATAACGAAGGATGCCTGCCTTCTTCATGGCCAAGTGTCCACACTGTGTGGGTGCACCACCACAGCACCCTCCAGGAGACTAACCGTGAAGCCACACATTTACCAATGTGCTAGGGACAGACTGGCCTAAACAGACATAATGAAGGATGCCTGCCTTCTTCATGGCCAAGTGTCCACACTGTTTAGGTGCGCTACCACAGCACCCTCCAGGAGACTAACCGTGAAGCCCCTCAGGCGTGGCGATGGCATGGCTCCAAGACTCCAGCTCGGATAGGGTAGCGCCCGCCTCCCACTGGCCTCACATGATATATGCATTTCACCAGCTGTCACATTACCTTTTCATACCTCTCTGAGTTCCATATTTTCAATGCTCTGGGTTCTATATTTTCAAAGCTCGCCCCCAACCCCAGCTCATAACCCTATTACTGAAAACAGTCATTTATGCAAGGCATGATGGGAAACTACCCACGGGACCTCAGAAGTGTCTTTAAAAATTCACTGTTTGGGGCTCCTAGAATAAATACTCCTTGTTGTAGAAGCCAAAACCTTGCTGGGTCCTGGAAAATGATAAATGGACAGCAGAGAAGGAGGCAGCTGCATGTGTAGGAAGTGTATTAGGAACTTTCATTGGTCAGTGGCTCCCGCCATGTTAAGACTTGTTCAGAATGCGCTCAGAGAGAGATTTTATAGCTTGAGATGTGGTAAGATTGTCTCAGTCTCCTCCCATCAGACTTAATAAATGGACAGCAGAGAAGGAGGCAGCTGCATGTGTAGGAAGTGTATTAGGAACTTTCATTGGTCAGTGGCTCCCGCCATGTTAAGACTTGTTCAGAATGCGCTCAGAGAGAGATTTTATAGCTTGAGATGTGGTAAGATTGTCTCAGTCTCCTCCCATCAGACTTCTTAACATGAGGGCAGGAGAAGAGCTTCCTTGTTCTATTTTGTGTAGAGTTCTTGTCTCCTTTGGTAGTCTGTCATTTATAATCCACCACTAGATTTGATACCATTTTGAAAATCTGAAGTTACTTAAATTTACATCCCATGTCTGCAGAACTGCTTCCTATCCAGTGAATTTGGTGTTCTAAATCAATGAGATGAAATTGTGAGGTGTAATGCGTGAACCGTGAACTTCCTGATGTTCAAGCTGGTTTTAGAAAAGGCAGAGGAACCAGAGATCAAATTGCCAACATCCGCTGGATCATGGAAAAAGCAAGAGAGTTCCATAAAAACATAAAGAGTTCTTGTCTCCTTTGGTAGTCTGTCATTTATAATCCACCACTAGATTTGATACCATTTTGAAAATCCGAAGTTACCTAAATTTACATCCCGTGTCTGCAGAACTGCTTCCTATCCAGTGAATTTGGTGTTCTAAATCAATGAGATGAAATTGTGAGGTGTAATACGTGAACTGTGAACTTCCTGATGTTCAAGCTGGTTTTAGACAAGGCATAGGAACCAGAGATCAAATTGCCAACATCCTCTGGATCACGGAAAAAGCAAGAGAGTTCAGAAAAACATCTATTTCTGCTTTATTGACTGTGCCAAAGCCTTTGTTTGGATCACAATAAACTGTGGAAAATTCTGAAAGACATGGGAATACCAGACCACCTGACCTGCCTCTTGAGAAACCTATATGCAGGTCAGGAAGCAACAGTTAGAACTGGACATGGAACAACAGACTGGTTCCAAATAGGAAAAGGAGTACGTCAAGGCTGTATGCTGTCACCCTGCTTATTTAACTTCTATGCAGAGTACATCATGAGAAACGCTGGACTGGAAGAAACACAAGCTGGAATCAAGATTGCCGGGAGAAATATCAATAACCTCAGATATGCAGATGACACCACCCTTATGNGAAATATCAATAACCTCAGATATGTAGATGACACCACCCTTATGGCAGAAAGTGAAGAGGAACGAAAAAGCCTCTGATGAAAGTGAAAGAGGAGAGTGAAAAAGTTGGCTTAAAGCTCAACATTCAGAAAACAAAGATCATGGCATCTGGTCCCATCACTTCATGGGAAATAGATGGGGAAACAGTGGAAACAGTGTCAGACTTTATTTTTGGGGGCTCCAAAATCACTGCAGATGGTGATTGCAGCCATGAAATTGAAAGATGCTTACTCGTTCGAAGGAAAGTTATGACCAAGCTAGATAGCATATTCAAAGGCAGAGACATTACTTTGTCAACAAATGTCCGTCTAGTCAAGGCTATGGTTTTTTCCAGTGGTCGTGTATGGATGCGAGAATTGGACTGTGAAAAAGCTGAGCGCTGAAGAATTGATGCTTTTTTTAATTTAATAAATTTATTTATTTTAATTGGAAGTTAATTACTTTACAATGTTGTATTGGTTTTGCCATACATCAACATGAATTTGCTACGGTATACACGTGTTCCCCATCCTGAACCCCCCTCCCTCCTCCCTCCCCATACCACTCCCCTGGGTTGTCTCAGCGCACCAGCCCCAAGCATCCAGTATCATGCATCTAACCTGGACAGGCGATGAATGGATAAGAATTGATGCTTTTGAGCTGTGGTGTTGAAGAAGACTCTTGAGAGTCCCTTGGACTGCAAGGAAATCCAACCAGTCCATTCTGAAGGAGATCAACCCTGGGATTTCTTTGGAAGGAACGATGCTAAAGCTGAAACTCCAGTACTTTGGCCACTTCATGTGAAGAGTTGACTCATTGGAAAAGACTCTGATGCAGGGAGGGATTGGAGGCAGGAGGAGAAGGGGATGACCGAGAATGAGATGGCTGGATGGCATCATCGACTCAATGGACGTGAGTCTGAGTGAACTCCAGGAGTTGGTGATGGACAGGGAGGCCTGGTGTGCTGCGATTCATGGGGTCGCAAAGAGTTGGACACAACTGAGCGACTGAACTGAACTGAATTCCTTTTCAGTTGCTTTGTTTGCAAATATTTTCTCCGAGTGTTGTCTTTTTGTTTTGTTTATGGTTTTCATTGTTGTGTAAAGGATTTTAAGTTTCATTAGATCCCATTTATTTATTTTTGCTTTATTGTAACTTGTACTATTCGAGGAGATGGGTCAAAAAAGATCTTGCTGTGATTCATATCAAAGAGTGTTCTGCTTCTGATTTCCTCTAAGAGTTGTATAGTGTCTGACCATACATCTAGGTCTTCAGCCCATTTTGATTATGGTATGCTGTTAGGGAGTGTTCTAATTTCATTCTTTTATATGTATATGTCCAGTTTTCCCAGAACCACTTATTGAAGAGTGTCTTTTCTCCATTATATGTTCTTGCAAAGATAAGCAGATGTTTGGTCAAAGAGTACAAACTTTCAGCAATAAATCAAATAAATTCTGAGGATGTAATGTATAGCATGTTGATTATAGTTAATAATACAGTATTATATACAAGAAAGTTGCTAAGAAAGTAGATCTCATATGATTTCACCTCAAAAAAGGAAACAGTAACTATGCAATGTGATGGAGTTGTTAGTTCATTCTATGGTGGTAATCGTTTTGCAATATACAAGTGTGAAATCAACATATTGTACAACTTAATTTATAAAATTGTATATGTCAGTTATATCTCAGTAAACCTGGAAAAAAATAAAACCTAAACAAGAATAAAGTAACTCATTACCACCTCCTGCCACCCCCATCCCTTCCTCTTCAACATCAAAATTTGTTCAGAGAAAAGGGGTAGAATATCTTTTGTTTTCATTTTCTAAGTTGTATATGATTGCTAGTATTTCAAAAGCAACATCTCTTTATTTTATGGCTGAATACTAGTCTATTATATGCATATATATGCAACATCTTCTTTATCTTTTCATCTGTTGATAAACACTTAGGTTGAATCCATATCTTGGCAGTTGTAAATAATGCTCCATAAATATTGGCATGCAAGTGTCTTTTCAAATTAGTGTTTTCATATTCTTTAGGTAAATACCCAGGAGTGGAACTGCTACATCATATGACAGTTCTATTTTTAGTCTTTTGAGGAACCACAAAACCATTTTCCAGAGTGGTTGCACCAATTCACATTCTCAGCAGCAATGTACTAGGGTTCCCTTTTGTCTTCATTCTCCCAACATTTATTTATGGTCCTTTTGATGATAGCCATTCTGACACAGGTGTGAGGTAATATCTCACAGTGGATGGACCTGGATGGTATCACGCTAAGTGAAATAAGTCAGCCACAGAAAGACAAACACTGTATGCTATCACTTTCTTAAGAAATCTATAAAATGAAAGAAACAAATATAACAAAACAGAAACAGGCTTACACAATTAAAGAACGAACTAGTGGTTACCAGGGGGAAGAGAGGAGAGCGGGGGCAAGAAAGGGATATACAACCCTTGCCACTCTCTATGAGTGTATGTGAGTGGGATAATGCTGGGTTTTTTTCACTTCATGGGGTTCTTCTTTCTCTCATACATGGTAAGTCAAGGGTAGGAATAACATTACCTTTAATGTTTTTATTTTAACACACTTGGAAGAAATATCATAAAGTTACTAATGTCTAGACGTCATTCTTCCTTAATTTCTTGAGCCACTGAAAGTGTCATATATTTTTTACATTCCTTGGATACAATTCTTATATCATCATTTAGCCTCATATCTAAATGAGAAGGCAATGGCACCCCACTCCAGTACTCTTGCCTGAAAACCTCCATGGACAGAGGAGCCTGGTGGGCTGCAGTCCATAGGGTCACTAAGAGTTGAGCGACTTCACTTTCACTTTTCACTTTCATGCATTGGAAATCCCATGGGCGGAGGAGCCTGGTAGGCTGCAGTCCATGGGGTCACAAAGAGTCGGACACGACTGAGCAACTTCCCCTTCTCTTTTCCCTTTCATGCACTGGAGAAGGAAATGGCAACCCACTCCAGTGTTCTTGCCTGGAGAATCCCAGGGACGGGGGAGCCTGGTGGGCTGCCATCTATGGGGTCGCACAGAATCGGACACGACTGAAGTGACTTAGCTTAGCTTAGCTTAGCCTCATATCTCCTTTCACTCACTCATGTTTCTTAGAGTCTTAAATACTGCTCTACTTAAGTTGAGTCTTACATACTAAGGTCATTGATACCCAAATTAATCAGCTTGGAGCATGCCACAATTCATGATAAAATTAGTAACTTTTTGGTCATCTCAACAAGGATTGACTAAATGAAAAATTTTGTGAATGTAGTAAAACTAATGGAATTTTTATATCTTTAACCTTAAATACTAAATCTAATCACTAAATAATGAATATGATCCTGACCCACCAATTGTTCTTGTTTATTGTCTTAGAGATATTTAATAAACTCAGTTCTCTGTAGGTGTGTTTGCCCTTCACATTGTATGATAATATGCTATACAAGTCAGTTTTATTGCATATAATTAGTGTGTTCTGTTCATTAGTCCCAAGGATAACTTTTCTTTGTGTAGTTTTGCTTCTTTTACCTTCTCAGTGAATCCCTTGAGTATGTAAGTAAGTAAATAGATGATAAAAGAAAGCACATTCATTTAGTGTGTGAAATTAACTATAACATCTCCTTACTTGGAGGATATGCCAACAATTTTGTCAAAAGTGCCTGGATTTTTTCTAATTCTATTTACACATGTAAGGAATATAAGAATGTATTATACTAATAATATATATGATATCATTTGGACATATTCACATAAATTCTAGAGAATTTATCTTATTTTGGCTAAAATTAAATAAAGTAGCTTCTACTACCCAAGTCCAGAATGTTGGCCTCAGTTTACATTTTCATACAAGAGTGAGGTGGGCGGGGAAAATTTACAGAAACACAGAATACATTCCAACTTTTGGCATTGAGTTATAATTTAAAAGCTATTTTTTTTTTCAATTTCTTGCTGAAATAAATATTGTTTAGACTTTGAGTACATTGATAATCCACTTTTTCTCCCTTTTCACATCTTAGGCAAAAATACAGGACAATGCAGGAAATAAAGTAAGTGCTTTAGAGTTTGGATCTTTTGTTTTTAATTGTGAACTAAGGCAATTTTCTGGAAATCAAAGGCAGATATTTATAAGCAGCTTGATTTTTTTCTTTCTGGATAATTGTTTTTCATCTTTTTTGTATAGAAATATAACATATATAAAAGATGGGGAAACAGTGGAAACAGCGTCAGACTTTATTTTTTTGGGCTCCAAAATCACTGCAGATGGTGACTGCAGCCATGAAAAGAGAAGACGCTTACTCCTTGGAAGAAAAGTTATGTCCAACCTAGACAGCATATTAAAAAGCAGAGACATTACTTTGCCGACTAAGGTCCATCTAGTCAAGGCTATGGTTTTTCCTGTGGTCATGTATGGATGTGAGATTAGGACTGTGAAGAAAGCTGAGTGCCGAAGAATTGATGCTTTTGAACTGTGGTGTTGGAGAAGACTCTTGAGAGTCCCTTGGACAGCAAGGAGATCCAACCAGTCCATTCTGAAAGAGATCAACCCTGGGATTTCTCTGGAAGGAATGATGTTAAAGCTGAAACTCTAGTACTTTGGCCACCTCATGCGCAGAGTTGACTCATTGGAAAAAAACTCTGATGCTGGGAGGGATTGGGGGCAGGAGGAGAAGGGGACGACCGAGGATGAGATGGCTGGATGGCATCACGGACTCGATGGATGTGAGTCTGGATGAACTCCGAGAGATGGTGATGGACAGGGAGGCCTGGCATGCTGCGATTCATGGGATCGCAGAGTCGGACACGACTGAGCAACTGAACTGAACTGAACTGAAATGGTGTCTATTCATAAAATGATTTAAATCTGTCCATTGGGATTTTTATTAACTGCATAACCTTAATAATGAAAAAGTTGAGAATAGAAGACTAACAAAATGATCTCAAAAAAGAAACATCCTCACTTTACAGTCAAAATTTCACCACATTTTAGTTATCAATTTCTTCTGCACAACTATATCCTCTTTTAAAAAATACATCTATTCATAAATTAAAAATAGAAGTTATTAAGATGCTTATTATATGAGAATATATGTGAAAAAGAACTGATTGTTTTCAATTAGCAGACAATAATACTAAGCAGCATTTGACACAGAAGATATCATTAATTACTCTAAATCTTTCCTCATTTAATTCTGGAAATCATTGTGATATTCACACAAACTCTCTGGACTAGATCAAATTTTATCTTTTGGCTGCTGCCGCTGCTAGGTTGCTTCAGTCGTGTCCGACTCTGTGTGACCCCATAGACGGCAGCCTACCAGACTCCCCCATCCCTGGGATTCTCCAGGCAAGAATATTGGAGTGGGTTGCCATTTCCTTCTACAATGCATGAATGTGAAAAGTGAAAGTGAAGTCGCTCAGTCGTGCCGGACTCTTCGAGACCCCATGGACTGCAGCCTGCCAGTCTCCTCTGTTCATGGTATTTTCTAGGCAATAGTACTGGAGTGGATGCCATTGCCTTCTCCATTTATCTTTTTATTTTTATTTTTTGTATTTCCATACAAATCTTGAAATTATTTGTTCTAGTTCTGTGAAAAATACCGCTGGTAGCTTGATAGGGATTGCATTGAATCTATAGATTGCTTTGGGTAGTATACTCATTTTCACTATATTGATTCTTCCGATCCATGAACACGGTATATTTCTCCATCTATTAGTGTCCTCTGATTTCTTTCACCAGTGTTTTATAGTTTTCTATATATAGGTCTTTTGTTTCTTTAGGTATATATATTCCTAAGTATTTTATTCTTTTCGTTGCAATGGTGAATGGAATTGTTCCTTAATTTTTCTTTCTACTTTTTCATTATTAGTGTATAGGAAAACAAAGGATTTCTGTGTGTTGATTTTATATCCTGCAACTTTACTATATTCGTTGATTAGCTCTAGTATTTTTCTGGTGGAGTCTTTAGGGTTTCTATGTAGAGGATCATGTCATCTGCAAACAGTGAGAGTTTTACTTCTTCTTTTCCAATCTGGATTCCTTTTATTTCTTTTTCTGCTCTGATTGCTGTGGCCAAAACTTCCAAAACTATGTTGAATAGTAGTGGTGAGAGTGGGCACCCTTGTCTTGTTCCTGACTTTAGGGGAAAGGCTTTCAATTTGTCACCATTGAGAATGATTTTTGCGGTGGGTTTGTCATATATAGCTTTTATTGTGTTAAGGAATGTGCCTTCTATCCCTGCTTTCTGGAGAGTTTTTATCATAAGTGGATGTTGAATTTTGTTAAAGGCTTTCTCTGCATCTATTGAGATAATCATATGGATTTTATTTTTCAATTTGTTAATGTGGTGAATTACATTGATTGATTTGTGGATATTGAAGAATCCTTGCATCCCTGGGATAAAGCCCACTTGGTCATGGTGTATGATCTTTTTAATGTGTTGTTGGATTCTGATTGCTAGAATTTTTGTTAAGGAATTTTGCATCTATGTTCATCAGTGATATAGGCCTGTTGTTTTCTTTTTTTGTGGCATCTTTGTCAGGTTTTGGTATTAGGGTGATAGTGGCCTCATAGAATGAGTTTGGAAGTTTACCTTCCTCTGCAATTTTCTGGAAGAGTTTGAGTAGGATAGGTGTTAGCTCTTCTCGAAATTTTTGGTAGAATTCAGCTGTGAAGCCGTCTGGACCTGGGCTTTTGTTTGCTGGAAGATTTCTGATTACAGTTTCAAATTCCATGCTTGTGATGGGTCTGTTAAGATTTTCTATTTCTTCCTGGTTCAGTTTTGGAGAGTTGTACTTTTCTAAGAATTTGTCCATTTCTTCTAAGTTGTCCATTTTATTGACATATAATTGCTGATAGTAGTCTCTTATCCTTTGTATTTCTGTGTTGTCTGTTCTGATCTTTCCATTTTCATTTCTAATTTTATTGGTTTGTTTATTATTTGTTTATTGATTTGTTTCTTTTACCTTTGTTTATTGATGAGTCTGGCTAATAGCTTTTCAATTTTATTTATCCTCTCAAAGAACCTCTGTTTATCTTTTTAAATCACCCTAAGAGAAAACTATTAAGGAAACAACACATAATTGTACTATACAAGCTTAAATTCCAACATAGAAATTAAGGAAAGGAAATGAAACATAGAATGGTAAGACATTTTAGATACAATATATGATAGATTTTAAAAGAATGCTGACTATTTGAACATATTGAGAAAAAGAATCATTACCATCAATTGAAAGTTTTACAGTAATTTTATCTGTTAGGAATCATGTAAATGGTTAACTTCCTATGGAAGTAGTACATCTCATCTACAAGGAGGCTAAGAAGACATGCAGAAGATAAAGAAAAACTGGTATATGTTTTAAAAACAATGTGCTAATTTATAAACTGTGTTTAGAGATTTGAAAACCTTTATTGGAAATGTGGTTGCAAGAGTTTGAATGTTTTTGAATTTATAGAATTATTTCTCCCTTTTATTTATTGTTTATATTCTAAAGGTTTTATTCATAAAAGTTGTCAACTGTCATAATTGTATCCTTGGGTAAAATCTTGCTAAATAGATGCCTTCCTCGATTTTGCAGAGAATTTTAGCTTTATGTAAAGATTGGTCAAGTTATCCATAAATTCTCTTTTAGATCTAAGATACTGTGACTACCTTCTATGATTTTTAAGTCCAATCTGTAATTTTCTGTTTTGCCACCCAACTGACATTGATATTCAATTATGTTTTATTGCTGCTCTTCTTGAAGCAATATTATCTATTGTAGTCAGTCTTAAAAGTAATGTGTCATTTGCCCTTTGTTTAAAAAAAACTGTATATGCCCTCTTCACATATAATTTCCATAGGTTTTAAGTGAATTCACAAGCACTCTAAATTTATTCATGTATTTAAGCCTAGACCTTGTAGTGGATATTCATTATGATAAAGTTGAAAGGAGCAAAGGTGTTGAATGTAAAAGGCTTTGGGTTCAACATCCCACTGAATTACTAACACAGTACATCTTCATTGGCTATGAACTTTAAACTTTGTAGAAATATATTTTATCTGTTGTGTCTTGAATATTTATCTTCATTAAAGATTCAACATATTTCTATTAAAAAGCTGAGATTTAGATAAATGCCTCAGGAAAAAATCTTTAAGCCTCAATTTTTTTCTCTAAAAAGTGGGGATAGTAATACATTTTTTTTTTTTTTTTATGGGAGTCACTGAATTTTACCTTCTGTTGCTATGCCCTATGACCATTATGTGGCCATATGTAAGCCCCTCCATTACACCACTCTCATGAGCAATAGAGTTTGCCACCAACTTGAACTCAGCTCTTGGGCAACTGGATTCCTGATGATCTTCCCTCCAGTCATCTTAGGGCTCAAGTTGGAATTCTGTGATTCCAATGTCATTGATCATTTTATTTGTGATTCTTCTCCCATCCTACAGATCTCTTGTTCAGATACCATTTCCTAGAACTGATGTCCTTTTTCTTGGCTGTGGTGACACTGATGGCCACACTGATGTTAGTGATTCTCTCCTACACTTATATCATCAAGACAATTCTCAAATTCCCTTCTGTCCAACAAAGGACCAAAGCCTTTTCTACCTATTCTTCGTGCATGATTGTAGTGTCCATTTCCTATGGAAGCTGCATCTTCATGTACATAAAAGCATCAGTCAATGACAGAGTGACCTTAAACAAAGCAGTAGCTGTGCTCAATATCTCACTTGCCCTTTTGCTGAATCCCTTCATTGATACCCTAAGGAACCAGCAAGTGAAACAGGCCTTCAAAGATATGGTCCACAAAGTTTGGTTTACTTCAAACAAATGAGAAAATTTGAAAATATATAAAGGAAAAAAATGTTTTCCTTTTAATCTTGGTCTAGTTTGTCTTATTCTGTCCATATTTTTAGATTATATAGCAATTTCAGCCAATTTAGGGCCTTCTTCCAAGCTATCATTTCCTGCTAGAATTTCTTCTCTACAAATCTGTTCCTTTATCAGTTTCAGGAATGCAGTATTTTAAATGTGATATTTTTCACAAATCACATTGTAAGAAACAAATGTTTTCAATAAGGCTTCTATGAGCTATGTGTTAGATAACTTTTCAGGACTTGGCATGTGAATAAAATGTGTGGAGCTGTAGTTATAGTTTTAGAACAAAACTGACTACTTGAAAGAAATGACTAAATCAATTATTTAGTTAAAAAATAGTTCAATTATAATATATATAGTATCATGCTCCTGAGCATATTGTTTCATAAGTGTCATAATTTTTAATGCATGAACAAAGTGTACAAATTATAAAGTAAGTGTGAAAATATGTTTTCACACAGTAAGATAATATATTTTTATTACTCTTTATGTGATGAATAAGAAAAATAGCAGTCAAATTTTGTATGACCCCAAATGAAAATATTTTTAATTACACTGCTAAATTTTGAATTTCTGGGAGATATTGTCTACCTATACCTGTGAGTTGAATTATAATGTAAGAATTTACTGCGTGGTCTTACTTCAAAATCTGAAGTACAGTCTATGTCTTCCACAGAATTTTCCTGCTTCAGTAAAGCTGCTTTCACTATCTAAAACATTCCTTATTCGAGTGTAATAATTATTATTCCATACAATGCAAAATTGCAGTTTGCTATTCTATTCTAGTTTCTATTTCCAACTGAGCCTTTGGTACTGTTACTGGTCATGCTACTGATACAAACTAAATCTCAGAAAGGTCAGTGGAGTCACTAGTCTTTTCTTTCTGCTAATCAAGTTGATTTTAATGTACAGTATTGCTATACTTTGAACCAAAGAAACGTGGGAAAGAAAATGTAGTATAAATTCCCTAAGATAAAAAGTGATGTTTGCAACTTATTGAAGCAAAAATCAAATGAATTCTAGAGATCAAATTTATAGAGTCTACAAGAGATAAGTTACTGAATTTTCTCTAAAAGCCAGGAGAAAATCGGCTCCATATAACATATATAATTACATGCCTTTTGAGTTCTCTTGCTTTCTTTTACAGTGCAATTACCTAGATTTTTCTTCAGAATTTGAATTGGCTTATAGGAGTATCTGAGAATAAGGAAAAATATTTCTCAGCATTCCAAGATAGTGGAGAAATGGATGGAAATGGAGTGCATCTCTCTCCATGGATGCATCAGGAGTATATCCACAAATAGAACAATTCTCTCAGAACACTGGCTGAACACTACCAGAAGACCTTGGTCATTGGAAAGGACTATATGGATCCAAGCATAACTAGTGAAAGTGAAAGTGAAGTCACTCAGTCCCCTTCTCCTCCTGCCCTCAATCTTTCCCAGTATCAGGGTTTTTCCATGAGTCAGCTCTTCGCATCAGGTGGCCAAAGTATTGGAGTTTCAGCTTTAGCATCAGTCCTTCCAATGAACACCCAGGACTGATCTCCTTTAGGATGAACTGGCTGGATCTCCTTGCAGTCCAGGGGACTCTCAAGAGTCTTCCCCAACACCACAGTTCAAAAGTATCAATTCTTCAGAGCTCAGCTTTCTTTATAGTCCAACTCTCACATCCAGATAGCCTCCATGTGTTTGTGTTTTTATAATTTTTTCTCATAATTTATTTCTAATTTCATAGCATTGTGCTCAGAAAAGATGCTTGATGTGATTTCAATTTTCTTAAATTTACCAAAGTTTGATTTATGACTCAAGATGTGGTCTATCCTGGAGAATATTCCATGTGCACTTGAGAAGAAAGTGTATTCTGCTGCCTTTGGATAGAATGTTTTATAAATATCAATTAATTCTATCTGGTTTAATATGTCATTTAAGGCTTGTGTTTCCTTGTTAATTTTCTGTCTGGATGATCTCTCTATTAGTATAAGTGGGGTGTTACAGTTCCCCACTATTATTGTGCTATTGTTGATTTCCCCTTTTATGGCTGTTAGCATTTTGCTTTATGCTTTGAATTGTTCCTATGTTGGGTGCATAAATATTTATAATTGTTATGCTTTCTTCTTGCACTGATACCTTGATCACTATGTAGTGTTCTTTCTTGTCCCTTATAACAGTCTTTATTTTAAAGTCTATTTTTTTCTGTTATGAGCATTGCTACTCCAACTTTCTTTTGATTTCCATTTGCAAGGAATATCTTTTTCTATCATTCACTTCAATCTGCACCTGTCACTATGTCTTCACTGGGTCTCTTGTAGACAGCATATATACAGTTCTTGCTTTTGTACTCATTCAGCCAGTCTAAGTCTTTTGGTTGCAGTATTTAATTCATTTACATTTAAGGGAATTATCTATATGTATCTTCCTCTTGCCATTATCTTAATTATTTTGGGTTTGGCTTTGTAGGCCTTTTTTCTTCCCTTCCTCTTTTGTTCTCTTCTCTTGTGTTTCTTGCCTAGGAAAGTTCCCTTAGCAATTTTTGTAAAATAGCTTTGGGGGTTCCGAGTTCTCTTAACTTTTGCTTGTCTGTAAAGCTTTTGATTTCTCTGTCAGATTTGAATGAGAGCCTTGCTAGGCAAAGTATTCTTGGTTGTAGGTTTTTCTTCTCTTTCATCTCTTTAAATATATATTGAAACTTCTTTCTGACTTGCAGAGTTTCTGCTGAAAAAATCAGCTGACAACCTTATGGGGATTCCCTTGTATGTTATTTGTTTCTTTTCTCTTGTTGGTTTTTTTTCTTTGTATTTAATCTTTGTTAGTTTCATTAATATGTGTCTCAGTATATTTCTCCTTGGGTTTATCCTGTATGGGATTCTCTGCACTTCCTGGACTTGGTGGGTCTTTTCCTTTCCTTTCCACATTAGAGAAGTTTTCAACTATGAACCCTTCAAATATTTTCTCAAGCACTTTCTCTTCTTCTCAAGCCCCTATAATTCAAATGTTGGTATGTTTAATGCTGTCCCAGAGACCTCTGAGACTGTCCTCATTTCTTGTCATTCTTTTTCTTTACTCTTTTGGGCTTCCCTGATAGCTCAGTTGGTAAAGAATCTACCTGCAATGCAAGAGACCCTGGTTCATTCCTGAGTCAGGAAGATCTCCTGGAGAAGGGATAGGCTACCCATTCCAGTATTCTTGGGCTTCCCTGTGACTCAGCTGGTAAAGAATCCACCTGCAATGCAGGAGACCTGAGTTCTATCCCCTGGAGAAAGAAAAGGTTACCCACTCCAGTATTATGGCCCGCAGAATTCCATGGACTATATAGTCCGTGGGGTCACAAAGAGTCAGACACAACTGAGCAACTTTCACTTTTCACTTTTTTTCACTTTTTACTCTGTTATGTGGCAGAAATGCCCACCATTTTGTCTTCCAGGTCACTAATGCATTATTCTTCTTCATTTATTCTGTTAATGATTCCTTCTAGTGTATCTTTCATTTCAGTTATTGCCTTGTTTATCTCTGTTTATTTGTCCTTTAGTTCTTCTAGGTCTTTGTTAAACTTCTTGTATTTTTTCTATCCAGGCCTCCATTCTGTTTCTGAGATCCTAGATCATCTTTACTGTCATTACTCTGAATTCTTTTTCAGATAGATTATCTCCTCTTCATTTAGTTGTTCTTATAGGTTTTTACCTTTCTCCTTTATCTGCAACATAGATCTTTGTCATCTCATTTTGTCAAACATACTGTCTTTGTGGTCTCCTTTACGTAGGCTGTAGGATCTTCAGTTTTCTTGCTTCTGGAGTCTGCTCTCTGGTGGGTAAGGTTGGTCTAGAGGTTTGTGCCATTATCCCCTTGATAGGGAGTTTGACTGGTGATCAGAGCCTGCCCTGGATATTGAGTAGGACCTCCCCTTTGCTCTGTGGATTTCATTGCCTTGTCAGAAGCAGGTCTGTTTCCTAGTTTTTGGAGTAGAAGTTCTCAGATCTACTTCTCAGCTGTGATTTTGATCTGTGGTGTGAGGTAGGTGGAATTGGAGCACTCATACTGGGAGTAAAAACACTGAGTTTTCTCATTCAGATCTATTTTCATGTGAATGTGTTCTGTTGTAGTCCCTTTTACCTGTTGTATGGGCTCACAAAGTGTACTGTTGTTGGCAGTGATTCTGCCTTTACTGTGTGTGGGAGACCAACAGTGACCTGGGAATGGATTGGATAGGGAAGCAGAGATGTGCTTGCAAATGGGACTCTCTGCTTGGACTGGACTTGCCTGCACACAGGAAGTCCTGCCAAGAAGCCTGCACACAAACTCCTTTGTTAAACAATCAGCCCACATATGGGGTATCAGGCCCTCCCTGGAGTAGGAGGAATCTGGAGTTCTGGGCAGGCTTCTTAGTAATCATGTCAAGGTCACTTCCCCCTTCTCTGCCATAATTGTGCTTGTCCTTATCTTGTATGTACTTATATGGTAAAAGAATGCAGTGCTTTGTTTCTTGGATTGCTTCCCAAAACTGGACTATAAAAATAACCCACAAGGAGGGCTTGCGCAGATTTTTCCTCCGGCCGGAGTTGTGTGTTTGTCTGTCTTTTATGTGTGTGTGTCTCTTTGTCATTTCGCTCGTGACAACTGTGGGTATGCCAGGAACTGGCCTCATAACTCTCAGGCATTGTTTTCACCCAGCCACCAGTACAGGTCCACTGATGTCAGATCCTAGCACTGCAGTAGTCATGTGCCTAGACCCACTGTGGGAGATATGGAGTCAGCTCGAACTCTATCTGTTGCTGCTGCTGCTAAGTCGCTTCAGTTGTGTCTGACTCTGTGCGACCCCATAGATGGCAGCCCACCAGACTCCCCTGTCCCTGGGATTCTCCAGGCAAGAACACTGGAGTGGGTTGCCATTTCCTTCTCCAATGCATGAAAGTGAAAAGGGAAAGTGAAGTCGTTCAGTCATGTCCGACTCTTAGTTACCCCATGGACTGCAGTCCACCAGGCTCCTCCGCCCTTGGGACTCTCCAGGCAAGAGTACTGGAGTGGGTTGCCATTGCCTTCTCCGCAAACTCTATCTAGTCCATCCCTAATCTCATGTGTACGTACCCACAGAGCAAAGAGCTACTAAAGCAAGACCCACTTCCGCTACAAGAGCACTTGCTGTCTTTTTGGATGTTTCACAGGTGCTGAATTTAGAAAGCTATCTGTGGAGGTGTAAGTTGGCAGTTCATGCAGCCACAGGAGAGATTTTGGTTCTTCTTCATCAGTCACATAGCCCCTGGGGCTCAGCTCTGGTTTCAACTCTGCTTTGGGCAAATTTCCTACCAGGGGGGAGTTATCTATGCCCTCTCAGAATATACGGTGGGTCCTGGTACCCACTCACAAGTTTCCTGGTAATGAGAGGTTTCTGCCCACTCTCTGGATAGTGGGGCAACTCCTGGCTCCTGCTGACAGATTTCTTAGTTGGGGGAGGGGGAGATATCCACTCCCTTCCAGAACAATGGGACAAGTCCCAGCACCCTCTAGTGAATTTCCTAGTAGGGAGAGCTATCCACACTTTCCTGGGACAGTCCAGTGGGTTCCAACACCAACTGATGGATTTTCCAGTTGTGGAAGCTATCTGAACCATCCCAGAACACTAATAATCGGTCCTTGGTCCCACTGGCAGAATTCTCAGTAGCTGAATTGTCCACACCCTTCCAGGTCAGCAGGGGGATCCTGGGGCCCCCTTGCAGAATTGCTAGTGACCAGATCTGTCTCCACCTTTCCAGGTCAGAGGGGGCAAGTCCTCTAACCCACCAGTCCTTCCAGGTCAGTAGGGGCAAGTCCTGAGGCCCAGTGATGGAATTGTAATTATCAGGAACTGTCCAGTCCTCCCTGGACAGTATGGGTGGGTCCTAGGCCCTGCCGGTGGAATTCCCAATGGCTGGATTCATCCTTGCTTCTCCAAGTCAGTGGGGGTGATTCCTGTGGCACACTAGAGGAATTTCCAGTGGAGGAAACTGTCCATATTTCCATTTTTTCCATCTTGATTTTCACTTGGTGATTAAAAGCTGACTGACCACAAGGAAAATTTTTTCTCTATAATTTCATCAAGTTTTTCTTTCCATCTCTTCTCCTTTCTCTGTATAACACACTGTATGGATATTAAAATTTATGGATCCATCTTTAATGGATCAACTCTTATTATTTATTAACTATTCCTCATTTTTCTACTCTCTCTCCTTGCATTCAGAAAAGTTACTTGCTGCAGGGGATTGGATCCAGTGGCAGAATAAAAGGATGCAGCAATCATCTTCTCTCATGAATACATCACACATACATGTGGAGAAATCCTCACTGAAAACTAGAGACAAGAGGAAAGACTCCTGGACAAACAAGGCTGTAAGAAACAGCCACAAGGAATTCAGTAGGAAGGGAAGATAAATGACCATTGTGTTGGGATTTGGGCCTCTGGGAGGGAACTGAGGGGAGATTACATGGGTGGCGATCCTCCTTGACAAGTGAGTAGCTTGAGCCACACATTGTGCTCCCTATCCCTGGGGTCTGACAAGGGAAGACAAGCCCCTTGCCCAGTAGGAGGGCCCACGAGACAAATAGGAAGGCTGTGGGAAGCCTGGACTCAGCTTGGGAGAAGTGCACAGCGCTTGCTTGCTACCAAGGCAGAGCAGAGAGAACCCACCAGAGGCTGGCAGGTTTCTCACATCCACCCTGTCACCCACTCTAGCCTGAGCCAAGAGAGCCCTACAGCCCCCCTTACATCACAGTGCAGCTCCACAGGGGAGTGCAGGCTGCCACTACCAAGGGACCAGCTCCCTTGAGACTAGAGGCGGCCCAGACATGAAGTGGCATCTGAGCAGAGAAGGGGCAGTCATGACTGGCACTTAAATGGGCCTTCCTGATCTCTCATGGTAACCAGTCCACCACAACCCACAGTCCAACATCAGACACATAGGTACCTGAAAGAAAAACCTACAAAATACTAAGAAAAATTAAATGAACAGGTATATTGTTGAAAGGCAATACTCTAAAATGTAAACTGTTTTCAAGTTGATCCATTGATTTAAAACAAGCTCCATCAAAATCCTAGCAAATAATTTTTCTATGAATTGACTTTCTGGTTCTAAAATTTATATGGAAATACAGAGGACCCAGACTAAAAATAAATAAATAAAAACACTCGATAAAAATAATGAAATTATACTAGCAATAGAGAAAACTAGATCAATAAAAAAAACAGGAAGTACAGACAGAGACTCATGTCAAT
Organism: Cephalophus harveyi; assembly: GCA_006410635.1. NCBI lineage: Eukaryota > Metazoa > Chordata > Mammalia > Artiodactyla > Bovidae > Cephalophus > Cephalophus harveyi. The sequence goes on from SJYT01012643.1 coordinate 322,740, forward strand.
GTGCCCCTGATTCCATTTCTCCAAGCCTGTCTGTCTATAAATCCCTGCTTCCCTAGGTCTCTCCTTTCCTACCTCAGTCTCTATTTCCTTCTGCTCAGTAAAAGCTCCACTATTTCTGCTTTTGAGGGCCTGCCCTCCTCTCTCAATAACTGACCCACATTCATAAAAGATCTGAAGACATTTCTACATTGGATGTGTTGCCTATGATTCTATGGGGATGGATGGGATTTTTACTGTTTATCTTGGATGGGGAGAATCCTCCAAGCCAGCACAGGCCATGACATGTGACTCTAGCTCAGACATCTCAGTTCTCAACTCCTGAACTTAATGAAAAGCTGGCACTGCTGAGCACTGTGGAAGAGTGGGAGCAATCTCTGGACTTCTAGTCAGTAGTGTACACTGAGCATCATACACCCAAACCCTGCATTCTTGATAAGCAGAATGACACCTTTGGGTTTAGCAAGGTACCAGCATGTTTAGAGTGTGATTATTCAGTATATGACTACTAATTTAAGGGGCTTCACAAGTGGCACTAGTGGTAAAGAGCCCGCCTACCAATGCAGGATATGCAAGAGACATAGGTTCAATCCTTGGATGTGGAAGATCCCCTAGAGAAGGCCATGGCAACCCACTCCAGTATTCTTTCATGGAGAAACCCATGGACTGAGGAGCCTGGTGGGCTACAGTCCATAGGGAGGTGATAGTATTTTCAATTTAAAATGTTTATTCTGGGCTTCCCCAATAGCTCAGTTGGTAAAGAAGCCACCTGCAATGCAGGAGACCCCAGTTCGATTCCTGGGTTGGGAAGTCTGCTGGAGAAGGGATAGGCTACCCGCTCCAGTATTCTTGGGCTTTCCTATGACTCAGCTGGTAAAGAATCCACCTGCAAGGTGGAAGACCTGGGTTTGATCCCTGAGTTTGGAAGATCCCCTGGAGAAGGGAAAGGCTACCCACTCCAATATTCTAGCCTAGAGAATTCCATGGACTATATATATAGTCCATGGGGTCACAAAGAGTCAGACATGACTGAGTGACTTTCACATTACTTCACTTCACCTTTAAATAGGACCAGTGGATGAACTATATAATCAGTAGAATGAAATAAGCAAATATTAATTCTCCTAACTGTTTAAATAAGACATATTACAAACTAATATTCTAGGAAGGACTTCCTTGAGTAGATTATATGAGTGTGTCCAGTAACAAAAAACGTCATTGATCCCCAGCATTTAGACCATGTAAAACAAACATGATGAGAATCAGATTGTCAAATTACCATCTGACTTTTTTCCAGCAACTGATGAACATTATGGTTGCATTTATTATCTCTGTGGACACTGCCCCCATAAGATCTGGGTAATTTTTTTCTTTTTGCTAAAGTTAATTTTACTGTAGATTCATTAGGAGTTTAACTAGGTCACCAAGGACATTTTTGCTTGTTCCCTTAATGGCTCCCTGTGCACTTACGCAAATAAAACCAGTAAAGCACATGCTATTTCTATTCATGAATGCTTATACAGTAACTCATTTCTTTGCACAGAGACCTCAGACCATCTTCACTTCTACAGCCAGGGAGAGTTGCTAGCAATTATTTGCCATTGTTTGTCCAATCTTTCAGTCACAGATTTCAGAGAAGTTTTAATAGTATTTTAATGAGAGATAACTCTCATCAGATTCCATTTTCCATGTGGTGATGGTAAAAGCAAAGGTCCTGGTCTCTAGGTCACTGCATATTGCCCTGCATTTGCAGACACTCTTACCTGGAATAAAATGTGGGGCTCAAGGGGATGTCAAAGTTAACTCAAAATTATAGCCATTAGCACCTAGTGTTTCTCAGATTCAAAAAGAAGTTTTGTGTTAAATTTCCTGAATAGTTATGGGGAACTACCAGAAAGTAAGTATGAAATGTTTGTCGTTTATGTACCTAAAAGTTTGAAAATGGAACCATGGCAGTTTTTGTAAATGCAGTCCCTGGGTAAAGGCAGTGAGATCTTTCTGATGGAATAACCTGAGTCCAAGAAGTATCTTCACGTTCAGAGAGGATTTGAAAAGCAATCTGAGCTGCCACTTTCTTTTGTATAACATGGTAAGGAACCTGAATTCTTAAGCATTTTTCTGGGAAGTGATTAGAATTAAGGTAAGAAGGGTAAGACCAAATGGAGACACATTAATAATACTGGACTCTGATGTGTTTCTAGGAAATCTTCCTTTCTTTCATATACTATTCTATGAGTTCTAGAGGAATGCTGCTGTTGCTGCTAAGTTGCTTCAGTCATATACAACTCTTTGCAACACCATGGACTGTTGCTCACCAGATTCCTCTGTCCATGGGATTCTCCAGGCAAGAATACTAGAGTGGGTTGCCATGCCCTTTTCTAGGGGATCTTCCCCATCCAAGGATCGAACCCGTGTCTCTTGCATATCCTGCACTGGTAGGCAGGCTCTTTACCACTAGTGCCACCTGGGAAGCCCTCTAGAGGAATGTAGAAGATAAATATGTGTGTATCTTATTGTGAAGGACAAAAGCAATGTTATCTTTAAAGAGAAAAATGAAAAATATCAATTTTCTATAATTCTTCATAGCAGGATGTGAAACAGTCATAGCCTAAAAGTCCAGTATTAAATGTAATTTATGTTAATGATTTTCCTCTTCAAGCAATGATTCAAACAATGATGTGAAGTTATCTAAAAATCTCACTCTACCATTTCCTCTGAACTGTGAACACTAAATTATACATTTTCACAATACGTAATATGGTATTAACTGGGAGTCAGTGTGTTGACCAGCATGTAGGCCCTGGGTTATGCAGGCAGAAGGAGCTGAGGGGATGGACATTAGCAGTATGAGTGAGAAGACACGTGACTCTCAGAAAAGCATCATGTCTTAGCCTTAGAGAGCCATCTGATGGGCTCAAATTATTCAAAGGTTTCCAACACTCTGGCAAACCCTTTATCTCATGACAGTAGGTCAGCTGACTTTTCCTGTGAAAGTGTCTAAAAATCCTATCACACTGTGGCAATCCTCCTCAATAGGAAAGACATAATGCCTTCTCTAAACTCAGAGGGAAACATCACTTAAGATATTTTCTGAGTAATAGCTTTAAACATCACATGAAAAACCACTCATGTTACAAAAAAAATCAGTGTCTTATGGGGAGATTTCTTCTATTCATTTACTAAAGTAAACCAGATGCCCTGGAAATACTGTTTGCAACCAAGACATTTGAGAAGCTGATATTTTAATTAATGTATTATTAGAATTGACACTAAAAATCCTAAAGTTACAATTTCCTAGAAACAATTAAGCTTTGGATCTGATGTGAACTGGCCCAAATTCTAGCTCTGACACTTCTTAAAAGTTCATTATCACTCTCCTCACTGGGCATGGTGGGTGAACAGATAGGAAATGTGAGAAATGAAAAGGGCACAAGGGCTTCCTGGTAGGTAGTGAAACGATGGCTTCTTTAACACAAAACAACACAGGGAGGCCATCATGTAGGGAAACTCAAAAGGATGGATTGTGATTCTTTATCCGCTTTTAAGAACATGCTCATTTAATAGCCAGGTTTTATTTATTCTCCGTGTCATGTTTAGTCTTTGTTAATATTAATGCCTGATGATACCTGTTCTTTGGGGGAATAGCCACAGAGTCTATCCTTGGGCCAGACTGCTAAGAACAAAGAGGTGTCCTGAAGCCATGAAGTGAAGTGAAGTGAAGTCGCTCAGTCGTGTCCGACTCTTTACGACCCCATAGACTGGGGCCTACCAGGCTCCTCTGTCCATGGGATTTTCTAGGCAATAGTACTGGAGTGGATTGCCATTTCCTTCTCCAGGGGATCTTCCCAACCCAGGGCTCGAACCCGGGTCTCCTGCATTGTAGACAGACGCTTTACCAATGGCAAGTAACATTTCAAGGATGAGGTGTGTCCTCAGAGAAAGAAATCATGGCAAAGGCGGCAGTTCTTTCCCTAAGATATATTCTCACTCTTCTGCATCTTGGAGGATATAGCCTCAGAAGGATTTGGGGAGCTGAAACATCTGTGCATAAACTATAGAACCCCAATAAGGATCATGGAAGCCTAAGGTCAGGGTTCTGTTTCCCCGGAAAACCATCGGAACATCCCATTGGTCAGTGACCTGTAAAGGCTTAGGATGGGGGGAACGATAGATAACAGATGGAATTCCTGTTGAAACAGGAATTCAGGAGAAAAGAAAAAAGCTGGTACACAAGAGAGACACAAACTAATCTTTCAGCACATTATCTATTATGAAAGGGGCTCAAAGAAGAAATTCTGGAGGGGGATGGGACTTAGGAAATTTCATGGTAACGCTCATACTGTTCCTCAGTTCAGTCAGTTCAGTAGCTCAGTCGTGTCTGACTCTTCGCGATCCCATGGACTGCAGCACACCAGGCTTCCCCGTCCATCACCAACTCCTGGAGATTGCTCAAACACATGTCCATCGAGTCGGTGATGCCATCCAATCATCTCATCCTCTGTGGTCCCCTTCTCCTCCTGCCTTCAATCGTTCCCAGCATCAGGGTCTTTTCCAATGAGTCAGTTCTTCGCATCAGTTGACCAACATATTGGAGCTTCAGCTTCAGCATCAAGACTGTTCCTAGGTCACTCAAACAGTAAAAAAAAAGATTAAGAAATTATTTGAAAAGGATAATTTTTGCAAAGCACGAAAAATAGTACAACTAAGGCACTGGTGGCTTTTTTATTACCATAAGGTAAAAGAACTACTTGTTGACATGTTGTACTAACAATTAGGAAAATAAAATTTTTATGCATCTGTTTCTATTACTCAACATTTGTGAGTCTCCTATTCTATACTGAGGATTAGGGATACCACGGTGGCTGCCAAATTTCAGAGGACTGTGACATAGACGTTAAAATTGATCCTGTAACCAGAATGGAAATAAAATTTCAGATGAATGCTTTTCATGAACATTCTGAAGATGAATTTAATGTAGAGTCCAGGAAAATGAAGTATGATTCAATCACTTTTCTACATCATGATTATTGATGATCAAGTAAAAGCTTTAAAATGTACATCCGCTGCCTGATTCAGAGAAGGCAATGGCACCCCACTCCGGTGTTCTTGCCTGGAGAATCCCAGGGATGGGGGAGTCTGGTGGGCTGCTGTCTATGGGGTAGCACAGAGTTGGACATGACTGAAGCGACTTAGCAGCAGCAGCAGCAGCTGCCTAATTCACTACTTTATTCTACATAGCTTGTTGAAATTTATTTTTATATTCTATTCCTCAGATTAAACACTTATAATCCATTAATACAGATTCTTATGTATCTGAAGATAGTGATGAAAAATCATTCTGAAATAACAACATTCATCCTACTAGGATTAACAGACGACCCAAGACTACAGATTTTTCTTTCAGTGTTTCTGTTTCTCACCTACACTTCCACTGTTGCTGGAAATCTAGTCATTATCCTCCTCACCCTGGTGAGCTCTCACCTTAAAACACCCATGTACTTTTTCCTTCGGAATTTCTCCATCTTAGAAATAATCTTTACAACTGTCTGTGTTCCTCGATTCCTATACAGCATGACAACTGGAGACAAAAGAGTGACCTATAATGCTTGTGCCATCCAGCTATTTTTTGTCATCCTCATTGGAGCAACAGAATTTTTTCTTCTAGCTGCCATGTCCTATGACTGCTACATGGCCATCTGCAAGCCCCTGCACTACACCACCATCATGAGTGAAGAGGTCTGCACCATTCTGGTCCTTTGCTCTTGGTTGATTGGGTTAATTGTCATACTCCCACCACTTAGCCTGGGAGTTCAGCTAGATTTCTGTAACTCCAATCTCATTGACCATTTTGGCTGTGATGCATCTCCTCTTCTAAAGATTGTGTGCTCAGACACTCAATTTATAGAGCAACTTGTTTTAATCATGGCGGTGCTGACCCTCATACTCACACTAGTCTGTGTAATTGTGTCTTACATGTACATCATCAAGACTATTTTAAGACTACATTTGGCTCAACAAAGAAAAAAGGCTTTTTCTACTTGTTCCTCCCATATGATTGTAGTTTCCATCACTTATGGGAGTTGCATCTTTATCTATATCAAACCAGCAAGGAAGGTATAGCCATTAATAAGGTGGTGTCCCTTCTCAACACTTCCATTATTCCTTTGATGAACACTTTCATTTATACTCTATGGAATAAGCAAGTCAAACAAGCCTTCAGGGACTCTATTAAAAAAATGGCATTTCTTTCCAAAAATTAGGTGACTAAAAATATTTTATAAAGTAAAAATATATAAACATAAGTATTTCATCTTTTACTATGTGTTCTAATTCAGATCTACAGAGCAGAACTAAAGGTACAGTCTGATTAATCACTGAAATTTCTTTTCTATTTCTCTGAGAACCATGGCCTGAAAAAAGTGTTATGGCCTTAATTCAAGTAGGCCTTCATTCCTTATGGCTTACTTTTTTAAGTAGGAATGAATATAGATTTCCAGAATCTATACAACCCCTCACCATCCTGATAGCTGAACCACAGAAAGACAGTAACAAAAATATGAGATGGATTTTTTTCTATTTATTCCTCTAGTTTTACAGCTCTTTGGGGGCAAATTTATTTATCTCAGGATTCCCTCCTGATCTAGCATCCACTATCAAGAAGAATAAGTTGGCCTTCCCTGGTGGCTCAAGTGATAAAGAATCTGCCTGCCAGTGCAGGAGAGACAGGTTAGATCCCTGGTCTGGGAAGAACCCACATGTCATGGAACAATTAAGCCCATGTGCCACAACTATTGAGCCTGTGCTCTAGAGCCCAGGAGCCACAACTACCGAGCCTACAAACTGCAACAACTGAAGCCTGTGCCATAGAGCCTGTGCTCGGCAACAAGGGAAGTCAAGGCAATGAAAAGCCTGTGTACCACAACGAAGAATAGCCCCCACTTGTTAGCGAAAAGCCTGCACAGCACCAAAGACCCAGCTCAGCAAAAAATAAATAAATAAAAGAAGAGGTAGATGTAATTTTTCTAATCTTATTTTTTATAATGCACCCCACCTTGCTACAGACTAAAATGGAACTATTTTATTATACTTGCTGTTAAACTGTTTTGATGTTTTAATTTTATTATTTTTGGCATTACTGCCCTTTGTTTTGTTTTTTTCGAGTTTCATTTATATATAATTAGCAAATAGCATTGTATTAGCTTAAGTTATACAACATTATGATTTGATATATGTATATATTGAGAAACGGTTACCACAATAAGTTTAGATAACATCTACCATCTCACATAATTACAGTTTCTATGTGATGAGACCACTTTAAGATGTTGTTTCTCAGTGCACCAGCCCCAAGCATCCTGTATCCTGCATCAAACCTAGGCTGGCAATTCATTTCTTATATGATATTATACATGTTTCAATGCCATTCTCCCAAATCATCCCACCCTCTCCCTCCAATACAATATTGTAAAGTAAAATAATAATAATAAAAGAAAAAAAAGATGTTGTTTCTTGGCAACTTTTACATAAACTACAGAGTATTTTTAACTCAAGTCACCATACTGTACATTACGACCTCAGGACATAATTATCTTATGACCAGAATTTTGAACCCTTGACACCCTTTATGCATTTCCCTCAGCCTTGGCCAACCACCAATCTGTTCTCTGTTCCTATGCATTTGATCTTTTTAGATTCCACACACAGGTGATATCATACAGTATTTGTCTTCCTTCCTCTGTTTTACTTATTTTACTTAGCATAATGCCTTCAAGGTCCATCCATGTTGTCAAAATGGCAGAATTTCCTTCTTTTTATGACTGAATGATATTCCTTTCTATATATACCACCTCTTCTTTATCCATTCATAGACCATCTATGGATATTTAGGTTGTTTACATGTTTTGGCTATTTTAAATAATGCCACAATAAACTTGGGAGTGCAAATATCTCAATGAAATACATAATTCCATTTCCTTCAATTACATAACCAAAAGAGGGACTATTGGATCATAATATACTTCTATTCTATATTATAAAGCTATTTTTATATTTAATATATGTATTATAGTACTAAACAGAGTGCCAAGGTTCCCTTTTTCCACATACTTACCAATATTTATCTTTTTATTATTATTTTATTGTTATTGTTATTATTGCCATTCTAACAGGTGTGAGGTGATATTTCATTGAAGTTTTGATTTGCATTTCCCTGATAATTAGTGATATTAAGCACCTTTCCATGTACCTGCTGGCTATTTTATATCTTCTTAGGAAAAATGTATATTCAAGTTCTCTGCCCATTTTTTGCTTAAGTTCTTGAGATATCTTTACTACTAAGTTGTACAAGATCCTTGTATATTTAGGATAAGAACCCCTTTTCAGATATATGGCTTGCATTTTCTCCCATTTCACAGGTTGTGTTTTCACTTTGTTTATTCTTTCCTTTTCAGTACAGAAGCTTTTTAGTTTGATTTAGCTTCTCATTTAATTTTGCTTTTGTTGCTTGAGCTTTTGGTGTTATACTCAAAAAAATCATTGCCAATATCAAGGAGCTTCCCCCTATACTTTATTCTAAGAGTTTTACACATTCAGGTCTTAATATATAAGTCTTAAATTAATTTTGATTTAATTTTTGTTTATGGTGTAAGATAAGGGTCTAGTTTCACTCTTCTGCATGCAGATATGCAGTTTATCCCATCATTTATTGAAGAGTCTACTCTTTCCCCATTGTGGGTGACCACCTATTTTAGTCCTGCAGACAGTATGGTCACCTAAACAACACCAAAGATCTCTCCAGATCAAACACTTCCACTCTTCTGGCCACTATAATAATGACACTTATTTTATCTGTTAAGTTTACGTGATGCCACCCGATGCCTACACTACAGGCTTCCATCATTCCATCGAATTCAGGGAGGCCTTTTTGATAGCAATATTTCCTATTGTCATTCCTTGCCTTCAAAGAATATTCACTACAGAGTACTTCAGGAAGCCAAGTCTCCTCATCAACAATGTATTTGGCAGAGGCTTATGAATGGAATGTGCCCTAGAACTTCCAGGGCTATTCTATACAATAGGCAAGGAAGTCTTACATAATAAATCTACTTCAGTATTCCAATCTCCCTAAGTCTTTGGATGCATCCTCAACAACATAAAGAAGTTCTGGAATTTCAACTTCATCCAGTGTAGAGAGTCGAGGGGTACTGGGGAAATGAACACATTTTCAATAGGTTTTCCATATTTTTCTACATTTGCTTCTTTTTGTCCCCCTTCTCTACAAGAATGTTGTTTAAAAACATTAATGCACATTTAATTTGCACATTTGGGCCAAACAGAGTCCTGTCCAAACATTTGAGAGGCCAGAACGTGAAAGGATAAAACTGTTTCTAATGATTTAAATATTACCAGAATAAAATTAGAGAATCTTCATAAAGATACAGATACATCCAGGCTTCCAGAAGGTAAAATCCATAATGTCTGACATAATCAAAATTCCCAGACATTCAAAGAAGCAGGAAATACAGCATATAATGAAAACAATGAATAAAAATAGACCCCCAAAATGGCACAGATAATATAATTAAAAGAGAATATAGCTAAAATAGCAATATAACTATACCCAGCAGGTTGAAGACTATAGAAAAAGAATATTTTAAGTAAAAATATTAAAATTATTTAAAATATTCAAATCAAACTTACAGAGATTAAAACTGCACCACTGAGAAAAATAAGCATTGAGTAGTTTTAATATCAGTTAAATATTACAGAAGAAAAATTTTGTTAACTGGAAGAAGCAGCAATAAAAGTTCTCTACATGAAACATGCAAAGAAATAGATCCTTAAACAAAATTAACAGAGCACCAGGAAACTGTGAGATAAATTCAAGAGACTTTATACATTGTATAGTTAGAGTCTCCTAAAAATAGAAAGGACTGAAAAATCTTTTGAAGAAATGAGCAGCTGACGTCAACAAAATAGTGGAGTAAAAAATAACTTTATCTCTCCCCTTCTATCTACAACCAGTAAAACATCCACAATGCAACCCAAGAATATTCTATCCAGCAAAGTTTCATTCAGATATGAAGGAAAAATAAAGACTTTTCTAGACAAATAAAAGCTTAGGAGGTTCATCAGCACTACCTTATGCATCCCTGCTAAGTCACTTCAGTCGTGTCTTACTCTGTGCAACACTATGGACTGTGTAGCTCACCAGGCTCCCCTGTCCATGGGATTCTCCAGGAAAGAACCCTGGAGTGGTTTGCCATGCCCTTCTCCAGCGGGTCTTTCACACTAAGGGATGGAACCCATGACTTACATCTCCTGCATTGGCAGATGGGTTCTTTACCACTAGCACCACCTGGGAAGCCCAGACCTGCCTTATAAGAAATGATAAAGGGGGAAGGGGAAGGTTTGTAGCAATACAGGCATACCTCAAGAAACAAGAAAAAAGTCAAATAACTTAGCCCTACACCTAAAGCAACTAGAAAAGGAAGAAATGAAGAACCCCAGGATTAGTAGAAGGAAAGAAATCTTAAAAATTAGGGCAGAAATAAATGCAAAAGAAACAAAAGAGACCATAGCAAAAATCAACAAGGCCAAAAGCTGGTTCTTTGAGAGGATAAATACAACTGACAAACCATTATTGAGAAACAAAGGGAGAAAAATCAAATCAATAAAATTAGAAATGAAAATGGAGAGATCACAACAGACAACACAGAAATAGAAAGGATCATAAGAGACTACTATCAGCAATTATTGGAAGAAATGGATAAAAGCTTAGAAAAGTACAACCTTGGGGCTGGTGCACGGGGATGATCCAGAGAGATGATGTGGGGTGGGAGGTGGGAGGGGGATTCGGGATTGGGAGCTAATATACACCCATGGTGGATTCATATCAATGTATGGCAAAACCAATACGGTATTGTAAAGTAAAATAAAGTAAAAATAAAATTAAAAAAAAAAAAAAGAAAAGTACAACTTTCCAAAACTGAACCAGGAAGAAATAGAAAATCTTAACAGACCTATCACAAGCACAGAAATTGAAACTGTAATCAGAAATCTTCCAGCAAACAAAAGCCTAGGTCCAGACAGCTTCACAGATGAATTCTACCAAAAATTTAAAGAAGAGCTAACACCTATCCTACTCAAACTCTTCCAGAAAATTGCAGAGGAAGGTAAACTTCCAAACTCATTCTATGAGGCCACCAAAACCCTAATACCAAAACCTGACAAAGATGTCACAAAAAAAGAAAACAACAGGCCAATATCACTGATGAACATAGATGCAAAAATCCTTAACAAAATTCTAGCAGTCAGAATCCAACAACACATTAAAAAGATCATACACCATGACCAAGTGGGCTTTATCCCAGGGATGCAAGGATTCTTCAATATCCACAAATCAATCAATGTAATTCACCACATTAACAAATTGAAAAATAAAAGCCATATGATTATTTCAATAGATGCAGAGAATGCCTTTGACAAAATTCAACATCCATTTATGATAAAAACTCTCCAGAAAGCAGGAATAGAAGAAACATTCCTCAACATAATAAAAGCTATGTATGACAAACCCACCGCAAACATCATCCTCAATGGTGAAAAATTGAAAGCCTTTCCCCTAAAGTCAGGAATAAGACAAGGGTGCCCACTCTCACCACTACTATTCAACATAGTTTTGAAAGTTTTGGCCACAGCAAATCAAAGCAGAAAAAGAAATAAAAGGAATCCAAATTGGAAAAGAAGAAGTAAAACTCTCACTGTTTGCAGATGACATGATCCTCTACATAGAAAACCCTAAAGACTCCACCAGAAAAATACTAGAGCTAATCAATGAATATAGTAAAGTTGCAGGATATAAAATCAACACACAGAAATCCCTTGCATTCCTATACACTAATAATGAGAAAGTAGAAAAAGAAATTAAGGAAACAATTCCATTCACCATTGCAACGAAAAGAATAAAATACTTAGGAATATATCTACCTAAAGAAACTAAAGANAAACAACCTAGATGTCCATCACAGACGAATGGATAAGAAAGCTGTGGTACATATACACAATGGAGTATTACTCAGACATTAAAAAGAATACATTTGAATCAGTTCTAATGAGGTGGATGAAACTGGAACCTATTATACAGAGTGAAGTAAGCCAGAAAGAAAAACACCAATACACTATACTAATGCATATGTATGGAATTTAGAAAGATGGTAATAACCCTGTATGCGAGACAGCAAAAGAGACACAGATGTATAAAACAGTCTTTTGGACTCTGTGGGAGAGGGAGAGGGTGGGATGATTTGGGAGAATGGCATTGAAACATGTATAATATCATATGTTAAATGAATCACCAGTCCAGGTTTGTTGCATGATACAGGATGCTCAGGGCTTGTGAACTGGGATGACCCAGAGGGATGGTATGGGGAAGGAGGTGGGAGTGGGGTTCAGGATGGGGAATACATGTACACCTGTGGTGGATTCATGTTGATGTATGGCAAAAACCAGTACAATATTGTAAAATAATTAGCCTCCAATTAAAATAGATAGACATATTTAAAAAAAAAAAAGAAATGATAGGGAGAATGGCATTGAAACATGTATAATATCATATATGAAATGAATAGTCAGTCCAGGTTTGATGCAGGATACTGGATGCTTGGGGCTGGTGCACTGAGACGACTGAGAGGGGTGGTACAGGGAGGGAGGAGGGAGGGAGGTTCAGGATGGGGAACACATGTACACCCGTGGCAGATTCATGTTGATGTATGGCAAAACCAATACAATATTGTAAAGTAATTAACCTCCAATTAAAATAAATAAATTTATATTTTAAAAAATGATAAAAAGAGCTCTTCTGCTAGAAACAAAAATGCAAAAGCACACAAAACTTTTAGTAAGGTGATAAATAGAAAGACAGAATCAGAAAAGATCAGAATAGATTTTTAACCACTTTGTTATAGCATAAGGGAAATTAGAAAAAATAGCTATAGCTACTTCAATTTGGTAACAAGCTCACCATATAAAAAGGGATAAGTTAAGCCATCAAAACACAAAAAGGGAAGAAGAAAGGATGGAATCCATATAGGTTAAATAATGATAAGATGCTATCAGTAGAGAAATGAGCTATTTTATCTCTGAGACATTTTATACAAATCCCATAGTAACAATAAAACATAAATCTAGAGCAGAGATGCAAAACATAAAAAAAGAGAAACATTATAGAAAAACTACCAAGCCAAAATGGCAGACAGAAGCACAAGGGAAAAGAAATAAATGGAGACATAGAGCAACCAGAAAATAAAAGACAAAACGGCAGCACCAAGAACTCATCTATCAATGATCATCCTAAAGGTAAATGGATCGAATTCACCAATCAAAAGACGTAGGGTGACTGGATGGATTAAAAAACAAGACCCAACCTCATGCTGCTTCCAAGAGACACAGTTCCACTTTAAAAACAAACACAAGGCTCAAAGTGAAAGGATGGAGAATGAATGGTCCAGGCAAATTACAGCCAAAAGAAAGTTGTCAAGCCATACTCATATTAGACAAAAATAGACTTTAAGCCAAGAAAGTAACAAGAGACAAAAATGGGCAGTATCTAATGATCACTGGGACAATTCATCAGGAAGACCATCTCTGCCACAGTCCACCAGGATGTTTTCAAAAATGTACCATAAATACAGAGGGAGAGATTTCTTTCTCCCCAGCTCATTCCTCTGCCAAGGAACATTTTCAATCACTCTCTCCCAATAGTAGGATAAGTATGGGTCGGGAAGATCCCCTGGAGAAGGAAATGGCAATCCACTCCAGTATTCTTGCCTGGAGAATCCCATGGACAGAGAAGCATAGTGGCTTACAGTCCACGGGGTCGCAAAGAGTCGGACACGACTGAGCAACTTCACCTCATGATGTGTCATGCCTATTCAGTGTGAGAAAACTCCATAGGGCAGTAGTGAGTGGCCTGAGGAGAAGAAATACCTCCCCCAGTAAAGGCACCAAGAACACTCCTCTGCTGCATCATCTGACATGAGCATCAGGAATGAAAATGTCCAGAAATGACAGCAGAGATAGTCAAACAGAAAGCTTTGCTCAAGGTCACTGGACAGTAATTTGTTGTTCATTGTTCAGTCATGTCCAACTCTTTGCAACCCTATGGACTGCAGCACACCAGGCTTTCCTGTCCTTCACTGTCTCCCGGAGTTTGCTCAAACTCATATCCATTGGGTCAGTGATACCACCCAATTATCTCATCCTCTGTCTCCCCATTCTCCTCCTGCTCTCAACATTTCCCAGTATCTGTACAATAATAAGCTAAAGCAAAGCAAAAAACATATCCTGGACAATATTGTAAAGTAAAAAAAAAAAAAAATCCTAGAAAGAGGCAATTTTTTGTCCAATAGTTAGAATGAAAAACTTTCCATTGCTTCAAATACCAAAGATCATTTCATTGCCTACCAGAAAAATCATAAGTAGAAGAAGAAAAAATGAAATACAGGTCAAGTAGCCCTAGAATATCAAGTTTGACATTTAAATGCTAGTGAGTCTTCAGTATCAGAACCAGCAATTAGGGTAGCATGGAGGAAGAAGCAAGATCTTTGTACTCAAATAAACTTTTGTTCTAAACTTGCATCACCACTATAGGGCATCCTGATTATTCATTTCTCTTCTCCTTAATTTCCTCATCTGTAAAAAGAGGGTAAGAATTTTTTTTTCACTTTACTTTATCTGAGATTTATGTCAAAAGGATATATATATAAAGTTATAAATCGATTTTCAAATTCTAGGAATAATCTTAAGATTCAGCAAAGAAATCAAAACAGAATTCAGATGACATCAGACCACTCTCAGTGTCTCTCAGGACACTGTCTCCATTGTTATGTGTGTTTTTGCACTGTTCATTAAGCTTCCACCAATTCATTAGTACTTTGGAAACTAGGTCACCAAGGACTATTTTGTTGTTCACTCAAATGTTCCCTGTGCACTGGTAGCACACTAAACATATAAAAGAAATGTTCTTATTACAGAATTTGCGGAGAAGATTGCCTCCCCACCTGGGAAGATCAAATATGCCCTAACAAAACTCAAGAGAAGTCTTCCTTTTCTCTGCACTATCTCTTTTCCCTTTGAACTAACAGAAGAACTTGGAACTCTAGGATTAGATGTCATTTTAGAGTTGGCAAGGGAAAAGGAGACTGAGACAGGGATCTTTTGTATCAGGAGCCATGAAAATCTAGGAGAGTTCTGTTGATTGCCAGATTTGCCTGTGAGAGGATTTGTGTGTGTGTGTGTGTGTGTGTGTGTGTGTGTGTCCATCTATGCAGGTCTGTATGGAGAGTGAGACTGGAAGCTGAGGCAGGTGAAATGTGAGATTAGGAAAAGAAGTGAATAAAATCTCCTCACGAACTCAATGCTCCTCAGACTGTGGTTTCCTCAAAGGCTGCTGCTTATAAAAATTGTCAGAAAATTGTCAGTGTTTAATTTGTCGTGAAAGTCTTTTTTTCCATATTCCCTAACTATATGCAAAGGGTAAGTTCAGTCAACTTTTAAATGTGCACTTTTAGTTCATTATAATTATGCAAAAGGTAATCAACACTCATTTCTAGTATGTTGTGACCGTGGCATGAAAATTCTAACTTCATATTCCTTCAGAATAACAACATACTATCTCTCCAGTAAACCATTTTCCCCATGAGCTAAGGGAGGGATTTCTGTTTCAAAAACATGTCTATGAACCCTGAGCAGTGCACCTCGATAACTCACCTAAGGTAAGTGATAATGCTGACAATTTTAGTAGAAAGAAAAGAACCTAAAGAAACTGAATGAGATAGAAAAATATGAATAGTTATGTAGTATAACTGAGGGCTAAGGAACAAACTTGGAGCAGTTATCATCCCAAATCTAAAGTGCATTTTTACTTTTATCTGTGTTACCACATCACTGAGTAGGCACTACAGTGAAATGTTATCTCCCACTGGTAGCCTGAAAACTCCTAGAGGGAAGAGATTCAGTTAATGGTTGAATAGCCAGTCTCTGATATTATGCTCTTTATGTAATAGATGCTTATTATTTCTTTATATGAGTAAGTGTAGATTATCTGAATAAATTGTGGACTTTATTTAATAATAATGAATCAGTACCAGTTCATTGGGCTTCTCTGGTAGCTCGGTTGGTAAAGAATCCACCTGCAAAGTAGGAGACCCAGGTTTGATCTTTGGGTTGGGAAGATACCCTGGAGAAGGGAATGGTTACCCACTCTAGCAATCTTGCCTGAAGAATTCCATGGACAGAGGAGCCTGGTGGGTTGCAATTCATGGGGTTGCAAAGAGCTGGACACAACTGAGTGACTATCACTTTTATTATAGTAACTTTATTCATTATAGTTCCGAACTGCAAATAACCCAAAAGTCCACCATGACTGAGCGGATTGAAAGGGAATATATATGCCAAACATTTAGATGATTCCCAAAAACATCCTAAGTGAAAACCAGATTTAAAAGATGGTTCCAATCATACAAAATTATTGAAAACTAATTTATGCTGACAAAAAGCAAATTAATGATTATTTGGTGGGCCCAGAGTAAAGGAATGGATTGAATTGCAAAGGGAAATGAGGGAGATTTTTTATGACGGTAATGCAATGTATCTTGCATTGCATCTTGAGGTATCATGGTTGTGGTGGTGGTTTCACAGATATATACATTTTTTCCAAACTCACTGAACTGCAAATCTTTTAATGATTGCAGTTTATTATACATAAAAGAAAGAAAGATAGATAGCACTAAGTCATGTCCAACTCTTGTGACCCTATGGACTGTAGCCTGCCAGGCTCCCCCGTCCCTGGGATTCTCCAGGCAAGAACACTGGAGTGGCTTGCCATTTCCTTCTCCAATGCAAGAAAGTGAAAAGGGAAAGTGAAGTCACTCAGTCGTGTCCGACCCTCAGCGACCCCATGGACTGCAGCCTTCCAGGCTCCTCCGTCCATGGGATTTTCCAGGCAAGAGTACTGGAGTGGGGCGCCATTGCCTTCTCCACAAATAAGATGATCAACATAAAATACCAATTAAATATTTGTCCAAGCCCATGGACATGGAACACCAAGAATGAACCATAAAGTAAATTAACAGACTCTGAGTGATGGTGATGTGTCAAGTTCATCAGTTATAACAAATGTACAGCTCTGGTGGGGGTTGTTGATAATGGAGGGGGGAAGCTGTGCATATGTGGAGGCAAGAGGTATATAGGACATCTCTGTACCTTCCCCTCAATTTTGCTGTGAACACAAAATTGCCCTAAAGACATGTTTTGATTTAAAACACACACCAAAAAACTACTAATAGATTTTTCTTGGTTTTGAAAATGGAGCATTTTGGTGTAGGGTGGAGAAGCAAAGAAAGAAGAGGATGGCCAAAAAACTTCAAAAATGACGTCCTCGTCCTCCAGGATGAGGGCAACTAAAATCTAGGCCACAAGGCAATATTGTTAAGAAGCTGCATGTCAGATTTATGGCTTTTTAACTTGATATCTATTTAAATATACTTTCTTTTTCCTTTTTTTTTTCTTTTTTTTAATTTTATTTTTACTTTATTTTACTTTACAATACTGTATTGGTTTTGCCATACATTGACATGAATCCACCACGGGTGTATACGAGACCCCAATCCTGAACCCCCCTCCCACCTCCCACCCCATATCATCTCTCTGGATCATCCCCATGCAACAGCCCCAAGCATCCTGTATCCTGTATCGAACATGGATTGGTGCTTCGTTTCTTACATGATAGTAATCATGTTTCAATGCCACTCTCCCAAATCATCCCACCCTCTCCCTCTCCCTCAGAGTCCAAAAGTCCATTCTATACATCTGTGTCTCTTTTGCTGTCTTGCATACAGGGTCATCATTACCACCTTTCTAAATTCCATATATATGCATTAGTATACTGTATTGGTGTTTTACTTTCTGGCTTACTTCACTCTGTATAATCGGCTCCAGTTTCATCCATCTCATTAGAACTGATTCAAATGTATTCTTTTTAATGGCTGAGTAATACTCCATTGTACCACCCAATGTTCATTGCAGCACTGTTTATAATAGCCAGAACATGGAAACAACCTAGATGTCCATCAGCAGATGAATGGATAAGAAAGCTGTGGTACTTTCTTTTTCTAATGTTTGTTTGTTTGTTTATTAATTTATCTGGCTGACCTGGTCTTAGTTGCAGCATGTGGGGTCTTCATTGTGGCATGTGGGATGCTGGCATCCCTAACTGGGGATCAAACCCAAGACCCCTGCATGCACAGAGTTTTAACCACTGGACCACCAGAAAGAAAGAAAGAGAGGTGAAGTCGCTCAGTCATGTCCGACTCTTTGCCACCCCATGGACTGTAGCCCACTAGGTTCCTCGGTCCATGGGATTTTCCAGGCATGAATACTGGAATGGGTTGCCATTTCCTTCTCCAGGGGATCTTCCTGACCCAAGGATCAAACCTGGGTCTCCCAAATTGTAGGCAGACACTTTACCATCTGAGCTACATCCTACCTATTTGGAGAATTAGAGGTGTAAGATTCATAATAGGTATTTCTTATAAATGTCTCAGTAGGATGTCAAAGTCACTGTTAACAAACTGATTATTAAGTAAAGGAAAAAAAGCACATGTGAACTGGCTTGCTGGGATATTTCATTCATGTTCTAATACTAGATTCTTGTGACATTTGTTTCTTCAGGTGGATTCACTCTTGACTTGGCAGGAGGCAGTGATGAGAAATCATACAGCAATAACAACATTCATCCTCCTGGGACTGACAGATGACCCAAAACTACAAGTTCTGCTTTTTGTATTTTTGTTTCTCACCTACATGTTGAGTGTGGCTGGGAACCTCATCATTATCACCCTCACACTTTTGGATTCCCATCTTAAAACTCCCATGTATTATTTCCTCCGAAATTTCTCTTTCTTAGAAGTCTCATTCACCACGGTCTGTATTCCCAGATTTCTATATTCTATGGCAACTGGAGATAATACTGTTACCTACAATGCTTGTGCCACCCAATTATTTTTTATTGTCCTCTTTGCAGCAACTGAATTTTTTCTCCTTGCAGCCATGTCTTATGACCGCTACATGGCCATTTGTAAACCCCTGCACTACACCACTATCATGAACAACAGAGTCTGCACTGCCCTCGTTCTCTGCTGTTGGTTGGCTGGCCTACTGATCATCCTCCCACCTCTTGGCATGGGCCTCCAGCTGGAATTCTGTGACTCAAATGTGATTGATCATTTTGGCTGTGATACATCTCCTATTTTACAGATAACTTGCTCAGACACAGTGTTAATAGAGAGAATTGCTTTGAGTTTTGCTGCGCTGACACTCATTTTTACTTTACTGTGTGTGGTCCTCTCCTATACATACATCATCAAGACCATTCTAAGGTTCCCTTCTGCCCAACATAGGCAAAAGGCTTTTTCCACCTGTTCTTCTCATATTATTGTGGTTTCCATCACCTATGGCAGCTGCATCTTCATCTACATCAAGCCTTCAGCAAAGAAAGGAGTGGCCATCAACAAAGTGGTGTCTGTGCTCACAACTTCAGTTGCCCCTTTGCTTAATCCATTCATCTACACACTTCGAAACAAGCAAGTGAAAGAGGCCTTTAAAGACACAGTAAAACAAGTTGTATTTCTCACAAAGAAATAAGATGCTATTAGTGGTTTTGAGACCATGGTAAATTAAATTTAAATCTTAATAACTCGGAAGTAACAATTGTGAATTTGCCAAATAAATGGTTTCTTTATATTCTGTAGATTCATCAAGCTAATCCAACCCCAGGAAGATTTTTCTCTTATCATACAAAACCAAAAATAAAGCTTTTTCTTCTTTCCTTCAAGCTTATTTCATTCAGTATGATTTCTTCAATTAATGCTTGTTCCAGAGACCAGATTCCCCAAAATAAAAAAGAAATTTAAATAAATAAAATTATATATCTGATCATATTGAGAGGGTAACAGGCAGGAAGGCCAGGGGTCTCCAATCGGAGGAAATAGCCTGCAAGTGTCAGACATTTTATCTCTCTTAAGCAGCAGGAGGAAACAAACTAGCAATATTTTTTCCTTCTCCATACAAATTTAAAAGGAGGTTTCTCTTAAAATTCTGTGTTGCCATAATGACACCTGATTTCACCTGAAGTTAACCATTGCCTTTTCTTATGGAAATGTTTATCTTAAGCTATGTAAATAACACTATTTGTATGGTGCTCTGCCCTTCTTCAAGATTTAAGTTAATCCCTTTAGGG
This sequence comes from Cephalophus harveyi, assembly GCA_006410635.1. NCBI lineage: Eukaryota > Metazoa > Chordata > Mammalia > Artiodactyla > Bovidae > Cephalophus > Cephalophus harveyi. The sequence goes on from SJYT01012643.1 coordinate 343,033, forward strand.
CCCAAGATGAACCATTTGGAGCCAAGATTATCCCAAAATACATCCTATGCGTGAGGGGCCTGGTGCCATTCTAAGTTTTGAGACATTCCTTTCTTTCATTAACAGACTGCTGATGACTATATAACATTCAGCTAAAGACTAGTAGGGGGGTACTCTTTCTGCCCCCTTCTGATGCCTATGTCAGAAGCTTTCTCTATCTCCTTTATAGTTTAATAAAACTTTGTTACACAAAAGCTCTGAGCAATCAAGCTTCGTCTCTGGCCCTGGATTGAATTCTTCTCCTCCGGGGGCCAAGAATCCTGGCGTAGTAATTCAACAACAACCTTTCAATATGGCCACCTCATGACACAGAATATAAATGCCCAGAGAGTATTTCTCACTCATTGGGAAGACTTCAGTATCTAATACTCACTGGGAAGATACTTCCAGTATCTAGTGTTCAGTTGTACAAGAGTCATTAGTCCTTAAAAATTATTTTACAAAGCTTTAAAAATGATCTTTAAAATAGTAAAGCTCTCTTTCTCATTTTAAAAGGTTTATTTTTCAAGAATGAGTAGACAGTATTAATAGAGCAAATTCAAAATCAGTGAAGATAATTATATTCTTTCTTTTAAATCAATTTATATACAAAAATATTTCTGCTGGCTTTTCTGAAAATTATTTGGCTGTACTACATCCTGAAATATATGATTACAGAAGAGAAAGAAAAAGACTTCCAAATGCTGGAGGCTTCTACTGACATTACCATCAATGGTGCTTAGACATAGACCCAAGAAGAACAAGCCCTGATTTTAGGAATAAAACAAGTAAATCTTAGTTAATTAAGTTCTCTAGTATCCAAATTTTTATTATCTCTTTTTTAAAATATAAATTTATTTATTTTAACTGGAGGTTAATTACTTTACAATATTGTATTGGTTTTGCCATACATCCACATGAATCCACCACAGGTATACACATGTTCCCCATCCTGAACCCCTCTCCCTCCTCCCTCCCCATACCATCCCTCTGGGTCGTCTCAGTGCACCAGCCCCAAGCATCCTGTATCATGTATCGAACCTGGACTGGTAATTCATTTCATATATGATATTATACATGTTTTGATTTAAAGAGAAAGTTAGAAATTAGAAGGGTTGATCAAAACATCAAAAAGTTCATGATTTGGGAAGGACATTCTAAGAGTGTTTTGTTGCTTATCCTAGACTGCTGAAGATAAAATCCAGGTATAGTGTGAAAAAAATGATAGACTTACAGAAGATAGAAGTGGTAAAACAGGTAACAGTTACACAAGGACCTTGGACCAAATGATTAAAATTCTTTCTATTAAATGGTAATGACTCTTTGTAGTTCTGCACTTGTGAAAATAAAATTTTGTGCTTTCACAATATTATCTATGTTTATTAACCATCACCTCGTTGCTCAAATGTACTTTTTATTTTGATCATATTTTAATTTTTTTAATTAAATTTTTATTTTTACTTTATTTAATTGTTCTTTACATGATAATGGCCATAGCATGAGTGCAAGCTTCTTCTATACTTCAAAAATATTCAGGGAAAATAGGACTCTATTCTCCAAGACCTTTCTTCTTTTTCCATTTAAAATTTCTAAAACACCAAGAGTCCATACTGATACAAATAAATGATGGAATAAATTAACAAAGGAGGGAGAAATATTGTGCAGAAGTATCCCAAATAATTTATATAGATACTCCTCTTACACAGGAGAAACTGACAAACACTACAACAGTCAGATGATCCAGATCAACATCATAAATCATGTTGATGGTATGTATCCTTGACAGCACGTGGAAAAAAAAATGCCATTTTACCTCTGTGGTCTTCTTCCCAATATTGTCAGACAACTTCCAATAGTGGGGCATCTTATATTAATAAAATATCTAACCAGCAATCCTCAAAGCTGCCAAAGTCTTCAAATATAAGAAAGTCTCAGAAACTGTCGAGAGGCGAGAGGCGCCTAAGGAAATCTGACAACTAAACGTAACATAGTGTCCTAGATGAGGTCATGGAATAGAAAAAAAAAAAAAAAAACCTGTGTAAGCTAAGGAAATCTGAATAAACTGTGGACTTTATTTAATAATAATGGATCAGTACTAGTTCATTGGGCTTCTCTGATAGTTCAGTTGGTAAAGAATCTGCCTGCAAAGTAGGAGACCCAGGTTTGATCCCTGGGTTGGGAAGATCCCTAGAGAAGGGAATGGTTACCCACTCCAGCATTCTTGCCTGAAGAATTCCAAGGACAGAGGAGTCTGGCAGGCTGCAGTTCATGAGGCCACAAAGAGCTGGACACAACTGAGTGACTATCACTTTTGTTATAATAACTTTATTCATTATAGTCCTAAACTGCTTCCCTGTGGTTCAGCTGGTAAAAAATCCACCTGCAATGCAGGAGAGCTGGGTTCAATCCCTGAGTTGGGAAGATCCCCTGGAGAAGAGATAGGCTACCCACTCCAGTATTCTTGGGCTTCCCTTGTAGCTCAGCTGAAGGGAATCCCTGGGTTGAACCCAGTTCAATCCTTTGGTTGGGAAGATCACATGAAAAAAGGAAAGGCTGCCCACTTCAGTATTCTGGCCTGGAGAATTCCATGGACAGTATGGGGAATCACAAAGAGTTGGACACGACTGAGAGACTTTCACTTTCACTTTTTCACTAGTTCATTAATGGTAACAAAGGCATCATCCTACTGTAAGATTTTAAAAGGATAATTTAGGTGTATGGTATACAGGAATCACCCTTACTATCTACTCTGTGGGAGTTCAGTCATGTCTGACTCTTGGCAACCCTATGGACTGTAGCCCTCCATGCTCCTCTCTCCATGGGATACTCCAGGAAAGAATACTGGAGTTGGTTGCCACATCCTTCTCCAGGGGATCTTCCCAACCCAGAGATCGAACCCGTGTTTCTTACATCTCCTGCATTGGCAGGCGGGTTCTTTACAACTAGTGCCACCTGGGAAGCCCACTACCTTTTCCATTTTTCTGTAAATCTAAAATGTTCTTTTTAAAAAAAATTCTTAAAAAAATAAAATCTATTAAAAAATAAATATAAATCCTCAAGTTAAATAGCAACTATTTCTCCATGCTGAGAAAAATCCATGGTTATGATGCTGTAAAAGTGCTGCACTCAATATGCCAGCAAATTTGGAAAACTCAGCAGTGGCCACAGGACTGGAAAAGGTCAGTTTTCATTCCAATTCCAAAGAAAGGCAATGCCAAAGAATGCTCCAACTACCGCACAATTGCACGCATCTCACATGCTAGTAAAGTAATGCTCAAAATTCTCCAAGCCAGGCTTCAGCAATACATGAACTGTGAACTCCCTGATGTTCAAGCTGGTTTTAGAAAAGGCAGAGGAACCAGAGATCAAATTGCCAACATCCGCTGGATCATGGAAAAAGCAAGAGAGTTCCAGAAAAGCACCTATTTCTGCTTTATTGACTATGCCAAAGCCTTTGACTGTGTGGATCACAATAAACTGTGGAAAATTCTGAAAGAGATGGGAATACCAGACCACCTAACCTGCTTCTTGAGAAATCTGTATACAGGCCAGGAAGCAACAGTTAGAACTGGACATGGAACAACAGACTGGTTCCAAATGGGAAAAAAAGTACGTCAAGGCTGTATATTGCCACTGTGGGAGACCAACAGTGGCCTGGGAATGGATTGGATAGGGAAGTGGAGATGTGCTTGCCAATGGGACTCTCTGCTTTGACAGGACTTACCTGCAAACAGGAAGTCCTGCCAAGAAGCCTGTACACAAACTCCTTTGTTAATGATCCCCTCACATACGAGGTATCAGGCCCTCCCTGGAGTAGGAGGAAGCTGGAGTTCAGGGCAGGCTTCTTAGTAATCATGTCAAGGTCACTTCCCCCTTCTCTGCCATAATTGTGCTTGCTCTTATCCTGTATGTACTTATAGGTAAAAGAATGCAGTGCTTTGCTTCTTGGATTGCTTCCCAAAACAGGACTATAAAAATAAACCGCAAGGAGGGCTTGTACAGATTTTTTCCTCCGGCCAGAGTTGTGTCTTTGTCTGTCTTTTGTGTGTGTGTGTCTCTTTGTCATTTCGCTCGTGACATGTCACCCTGCTTATTTAACTTATATGCAGAGTACGTCATGAGAAACGCTGGACTGGAAGAAACACAAGCTGGAATCAAGATTGCTGGGAGAAATATCAATAACCTCAGACATGCAGATGACACCACCCTTATGGCAGAAAGTGAAGAGGAGCTAAAGAGCCTCCTGATGAAAGTGAAAGAGGAGAGCGAAAAAGTTGGCTTAAAGCTCAACATTCAGAAAACAAAGATCATGGCATCCGGTTCCATCACTTCATAGGAAATAGATGGGGAAACAGTGGAAACAGTGTCAGACTTTATTTTGGGGGGCTCCAAAATCACTGCAGATGGTGACTGCAGCCATGAAATTAAAAGATGCTTACTCCTTGGAAGAAAAGTTATGACCAGCCTAGATTGTATATTCAAAAGCAGAAACATTACTTTGCTGACTAACGTCTGTCTAGTCAAGGCTATGGTTTTCCTGTGGTCATGTATGGATGTGAGAGTTGGACTGTGAAGAAGGCTGAGTGCCGAAGAATTGATGCTTTTGAACTATGGTGTTGGAGAAGACTCTTGAGAGTCCTTTGGACTGCAAGGAGATCCAGCCAGTCCATTCTGAAGGAGATCAACCCTGGGATTTCTTTGGAAGGAATGATGCTAAAGCTGAAACTCCAGTACTTTGGCCACCTCATGCGAAGAGTTGACTCATTGGAAAAGACTCTGATGCTGGGNGTGTTGGAGAAGACTCTTGAGAGTCCTTTGGACTGCAAGGAGATCCAACCAGTCCATTCTGAAGGAGATCAACCCTGGGATTTCTTTGGAAGGAATGATGCTAAAGCTGAAACTCCAATACTTTGGCCACCTCATGAGAAGAGTTGACTTATTGGAAAAGACTCTGATGCTGGGAGGGATTGGAGGCAGGAGGAGAAGGGGGCGACCGAGGATGAGATGGCTGGACGGCATCACGGACTCGATGGACATGAGTCTGAGTGAACTCCGGGAGATGGTGATGAACAGGGAGGCCTGGTGTGCTGCGATTCATGGAGTCACAAAGAGTCGGACACAACTGAGCAACTGAACTGAACTGAACTGAAGTGATGGATTTGAATGAAGACGTAAAGATGTGTTTGCCAGCCACTCAATGCAAGGATGCCTCCCAACTCCATTGTTTTCTCTCATTCTTCTCCTTAGTCTCCTGATGAACTGTGTTTGTTGCTCTCATTGCAACTTTCTTACCAATCTCTCTGGGATGACTTCTCTTAAACATCTACTTAACTCTGTTCTTGGAGATGGCAACAAAATGTCTTTATTAGTCCCTCAGAACCAGGATCCCCAAGGAATGTATTGTTTCTCAGGGCAGTTGACCCCAATGTGGCTGTTTTGAAGAGAGAAAAAAATATGTTACTTTGGATGTTTAAAAACCTCTAAAAAGTTAATGATAGTGCAATGGTAAAGAACACATTTGCCAATGCAAGAGACACAAGAGCTGTGGCTTTGATTCCTGGGATGGGAAACTCCCCTGGAGCAGGAAATGGCAACCCACTCCAGTATTCTTGCATGGGAAATCCCATGGACAGAGGACCCTGGCGGGCTACAGTCCATGGGATCGCAAGAGTCAGACATGACTGAGCAACTGAGCATGCATGTCTGGATCTACAGTCTGTGTATATGATGGAAGCACAATACTACTTTCTATTCTGGCAGGACCAATAAGGGTATAGAACCCACCTTAGACTCAGAAAAGATTAGAAAAGTGGAAAAGTACGCAAAGAGCATTTCTTTAAGAAAACTGGATCAACAAATATATGAGTCTGTCTTTTAAAACTCTGGGTTAATCTTTCCACCTGGGCAAAATGTTTCAGGCAAATATAAAAATTAGAAATAATTAATGATCTTTGCTGGCATTAATACTAGATGAAAGCAAAGTATAAGTTTCTTTAGAGTTTTAGTCTGGATGACTGGAATTATACTGCCCTTGACACAAATAGGCAATTAACATGGAGAATCAGCATTGTGCTTTTTGATCATTTCTCCAAATTGGTCTTTCCACCTTCTTTCAAGATTCTTGCTTCTTAAATCTGCATTCCTACTTTTTCCAGAATAATCTTCCATAAATGAATTTGAGCTTTTCACATTCCTCAAAAAAATTCTTCAGTGCCTCATTGAGGACAGATTTTAGTCAAATCTTCTTAAGATAGCATTCTAGGACTTTAGTCATCTGGTATAAAAATTATTTCTCACTGTCCTCTTCTAATATTTCAGGCCTTCTGTTTAGTCACATGAGATCATGCAGCGGACTTTCTGCAATGCAGTTTCTTCAGTCTAGAAGATCTATCCACTTTTGAAAAATAATTGCTTCTAACATAAAATTGTAAATCAAGTATATCTCAATAAAAAGAATTTTAATATATAAAAAATAACAGCTTTATTGATATATAATTCACAAACCATAAAATTCATCTTTTTTTATTGAATGAAAGATTCTTTAAATTGTATAGTGCTTTACAATTTTCAAAAATTCCACACATATGCTTTTGTATAATCCTGTAATAACCTTTCTTTTCCCTTTCCCTCTCCTTACTGGTAACCACTAGTTTGTACTCTATATCACAGAAGTAGAAAACAAACTTATGGCTCTAGCAGGGTGATAAAGGAGTAGGGCTAAATTGGGAGATTGTGATTAACATATATACCTTACTATATACATAAAATGGATAACTAATAAGGACCTGCTGTATAACACAGGAAACTCTACTCAATATTCTATAATGGCCTATATGGGAAAAGAATCTAAAAAAGAGTGGATATATGTATGTATATAACTGAGTCACTTTGCTGTACAGTAGAAACTAACACAACATTGTAAATCAACTATGAAAGTGTTAGTCGCTCAATCATGTCTGACTCTTTGCAGCCCCAGGGACTATAGCCCACCAGGCTCCTCCATCCATGGGCTTTCCCAGGCAAGAATACTAGAGTGGGTTGCATTTCCTTCTCCAGGAGATCTTCCCAACTCAGGAATCGAACACAGAGTCTCCTGTGTCTCCTGCATTGACAGGTGAATTCTTTACCATCTGAGTCAGCAGGGAAACCATAAATAAATCAGTCTGGCTTCCCTCAGGGAATTCTGAGCAGCTTCTCTTCCTAAATTCATCTAAACTATCTCTAGGCCATGTAGAGAGAATAAGTCTTTTGACTTTTCATCTGATTCTTTTTGTTTTGCAGATGACCTGTTATTGCATCTTCCTTTCTCCAAAGACACACCTCCCACTGATGTATGATGAAAACTTCTATTTCAAAGAATTTCTTCAAGTTCAATACACTTGAAGATTAATTAGTGACTTTTGAACCCAGGCTCCCTATGGAACCTTGAGTTTGTTTAGTCTGTTGTTCCCTCCACATCTGTGGTGGACTCAGCAGATATAACTAATCCTGTTCTTGTAAATATAAATTTTAGTAGGAAGCCTATCTCCCTGTTTGAAAAGGCCAAAATCTCAGACTGGAGAGAGTTGCAATCAGTTTCCACAGTCTTTCCATCTTCTCAGTTAACCATAATTCAGCTCAATTCAGTTCAGTCACTCGGTCATGTCCGACTCTGCAACCCCATGAACCATAGCACACCAGGCCTCCCTGTCCATCACCAACTCCCGGAGTTCACCCAAACTCATGTCCATTGAGTCAGTGATGCCACCCACCCATCTCATCTTCTGTCGTACCCTTCTCCTGCCCTCAATCTTTTCCAGCATCAGGGTCTTTTCAGAATACATGAACATTTTTTCGTACTGATAGAGTTCAGTTCAGTTCAGTTCAGTGGCTCAGTCGTGTCTGACTCTTTGCGACCCCATGAATCGCAGCACGCCAGGCCTCCCTGTTCATCACCATCTCTCGGAGATCACTCAGACTCACATCCATCGAGTCAGTGATGCCATCCAGCCATCTCATCCTTGGTCGTCCCCCTCTCCTCCTGCCCCCAATCCCTCCCAGCATCAGAGTCTTTTCCAATGAGTCAACTCTTTGCATGAGGTGGCCAAAATACTGGAATTTCAGCTTTAGCATCATTCCTTCCAAAGAAATCCCAGGGTTGAAGTTCTTCTGTGTATTCTTGCCACCTCTTCTTAATATCTTCTGCTTCTGTTAGGTCCATACCATTTCTGTCCTTTATCGAGCCCATCCTTGCATGAAATGTTCCCTTGGTATCTCTAATTTTCTTGAAGAGATCTCTAGTCTTTCCCATTCTGTTCTTTTCCTCTATTTCTTTGCATTGATCTCTAAAGAAGGCTTTCTTATCTCTTCTTGCTATTCTTTGGAACTCTGCATTCAGGTGCTTATATCTTTCCTTTTCTCCTTTGCTTTTCGCCTCTCTTCTTTTCACAGCTATTTGTAAGGCCTCCCCAGACAGCCATTTTGCTTTTTTGCATTTCTTTTTCATAGGGATGGTCTTGATCCCTGTCTCCCATACAATGTCACGAACCTCATTCCATAGTTCATCAGGCACTCTATCTATCAGATCTAGGCCCTTAAATCTATTTCTCACTTCCACTGTATAATCATAAGGGATTTGATTTAGGTCATGCCTGAATGGTCTAGCGGTTTTCCCTACCTTCTTCAATTTGAGTCTGAATTTGGTGGGGATGAAGGACAGACAGAGGACAAGCTTTCACATAAGAGAAAGTTCTCTTAGGCAACCCAGGAGCTGAAAGGAAGTGGGTGCTGAATGCTGACAGCCTCCAAATGTCAACCACCTGATAGTGAGATATATTGTTTTACTTTAGAATTATGAGTGTGCAACCTCCTAAGCACTTATAATAATGAGTCGTGTAATTGGGCAAAACACACATGAGATGAATGGTGCCCAAAATCAAGGGAAGAGCTAATTCTCCCACAATAGAAGAAGGTGTGGTTTCACCAAGAGCAGCAACTTTGCATTCCTGAGAGCTTCTTCCCTGAACTCAGCAGAATTCCTTAAACAATGAAATAAATGGTAAAAGAAACCACACTTACGATTCATCAACAACAAACACTTACTGTTTTGCACCTGACCTGTTTCTGATTCTATTGTTGCATCTTCCTTTCTCTAAGGACACAGTCCCAATTGAGAACAGTATTTTTTCCACCCAAAGTTAATTACACTATAGGTTAATTAGTGACTTTTGAACCTATGATCCCAAGGCGTTGTATTGTTTCAGATGATCCCTGCTACCTGTTGAGGAACAGATATAATTTATACCATTCCTGTTAATATGTAATTTGCAGAGAGTGCTCTCTTTCTGTGCAGAGGTCAAGATATCAGTTTGCCCAAACCAAAAACAGCTTCTCACCAATGACAAGTCTTTAATTCTTTTAACTATACAGAACATGTGAGTATTTTTCCTAGAATTAAGTCAGAAAATATCCTTCATTTGGTATCCTTATAAGACTATAGAAGATAAAAGGACATCTGAGAAAAATCCCTGGGCAACTGTGGGCAATGGGACCCTAAGAGATCTCTGCTCACTCACACACTTGCCAATGAGTGCAAGTGTGTGAGTGTGTGAAAAATATTGTAGGACATACCATCAGCTAACAAAGTCTTCTCAGCTCTGAGTCACCCTAAGGATCTTTGTGGTTAAATTGTACAGAAGCCATGAGCAGCTATCTGAAAGGTGAGTATGATTTACTTAGTTCAAAGTTACAAAACAGAAAGCTTGGACCTAGGTGTTTCAAAACCCAGGTCCAGAAGAATTAAGAACAATGTTTCACAATAGAAATCAATAGTTATAGCCAATGTTATTCTATTCTCTGAAAAGTGACATTTGAATTCTAATAAGACCTTAGAAAGGTGTCCTCTGGAAAAATTTGAATGCTAGGATGGTAAATTTTTAGGGGAAGAATATAGTCTCCCATGTGTGAGACCCTAAGACTTCCTTTTCTCTTAATCCAGCAAAAATGTCTCCCTGATGTTTCTGTTTTGCTCAAAAGCTTGAATATCTACCATTAGAGATAATTCCCTGTATTTAACGAGCATTACCACAAAATATACTTGAGAGGGTAAAAGATTGTGCTATTAATAAGTGTGTGTTAGTCACTCAGTCGTGTCTGACTCTTTGTGACCCCCTGGACTGTTACCGGCCAAGCTCCTCTGTCCATGGAATTCTCCAGGCAAGAATTCTGGAGTAGGTTGAAATTTCCTCCTCCAGCTCAGTTCAGTTCAGTTCAGTCACTCAGTCATGTCCAACTCTTTGCAACCCCATGAATTGCAGCACGACAGGCTTCCCTGTCCATCACCAACTCCCGGAGTTCACCCAAACACATGTCCATTGAGTCGGTGATGCCATCCAGCCATCTCATCCTTTGTCGTCCCCTTCTCCTGCCCCCAATCCCTCCCAGCATCAGAGTTTTTTCCAATGAGACAACTCTTAGCATGAGATGGCCAAATTATTGGAGTTTCAGCTTTAGCATCATTCCTTCCAAAGAACATTCAGAATTGATCTCCTTTAAAATGGACTGGTTGAATCTCCTTGCAGTCTAAGGGACTCTCAAGAGTCTTATCCAACACCACAGTTCAAAAGCATCAATTCTTTGGTGCTCAGCTTTCTTCACAGTCCAACTCTCACATCCATACATGACCACTGGAAAAATCATAGCCTTGACTAGACAGACCTTTGTTGGAAAAGTAATATCTCTGCTTTTTAATATGCTATCTAGATTGGTCATAACTTTCCTTCCAAGGAGTAAGCAAGCGTCTTTTAATTTCATGGCTGCAATCACCATCTGCACAGGGGCTATTAATAAGATGCCACAATAATAACTTCAATATGTTATTCTGCATGAGTTTACCCAATATGTTTCAGGTGAGACGAAGGTAATAACAGATATTTGCAAGGAGAGAAGTTAGAATATTGTGAGTTCACAGGGCTTATCCTAGGTTGAGGAGAGCTTGGTGGACACCATATGTGAGCACTGGGAATCTAGATCAGAAGACAAGGAGAGATAATAGGAATGCTACTCAACTTCAACATCTGGTCGGGTGTGGTCACTCCCTGAGTGGTTCCACAGTACCTGAGAAAGAAGCAGTTAATTGACCAGCCATTTATTACACACCCAAGTCAGACCCCTCTCCATCAATGCAAGACAGTGGACTCTGAAGTGAGATCTGAGCACATATTGGAAAGGGACGCTGCACCCCCAGTGGGAAGGGAAAAGCCACATTTCCCTAGTCTCAGGGGAAACTCGCCTGAAGATCATTATGGGAAATAGGTGGAAACATCCAAGAGAAAACATTCACGTTCTAAACTAATTGAGCTCTCTTAGGAAGATCTTGTTCCATCCCAGTGATGAGAGAAACCAGAGGCCCTAGAGATGGTGACTGCAAATGGGAAACAATCTGTTTACTACAAATGTGTGCATTAGTTGCTCACTCTATCTGATTCTTTGCAACCCCAAGGACTATGTAGCCCACTAGGCTCCTCTGTCCATGGGATTTCCAAGACAAGAATATTGGAGTGGGTTGCCATTTCCTTTTCCAGGGTATCTTCCTGACCCAGGAATCGAACCAGCATCTCCTGCATGGCAAGCAGATTCTTTTACTGTCCAAGACACCAGGGAAACCCTACAAATGTAATGAATTATTACTGTTGACGACCAACTATCATTCTACTATAACCCTTAACTCAGAAATAAATACACCCTTGGCACTGATTTATTTCATTCCCTGAAAATTACTTGACAGCATCACAGAGAAGATGTTGGGAATTTTCTGTTTCTCAAAAAATAAAGAGGAGAAATAAATCAGTCAAATAAAGAGTTGAGAAGGCAGTGTTTTTTAGTGGTTATAAGCTGGGTCATACAGACAGATGATTAATATTCCTGCTTTATCGCATCTTAAGTCATTGACCTTGGGCACAATTCTAAATATTTCTGGACCATTATTTCCTCAGTTGTAAAATGAGGATTAAATTACAACCAGCCTTGGAGAGCTGCTTTGAGAATTAAATGATGTACTCTAAATGTTTAACATAATTATTGACATTTAGTACCTGCCTTATAAATATTACCTTCCTTGAAGAAGTTTGTGAATTAAATTGAATAAAATGAAAAGGGGATTCTCTACACTGGCATCTCCATTAAAAGCCTATTCTTATCCCAGGAATTTCTTCATGAGAAGTTTATTCTTCAATTAAAAACATAAATATGCCCAAAGTGAGTAACATAAATATGGTTACCAGCTTATAAAACCCTAGGTGAACTTATTTCCTCCTACAGCACTGACGGTAAGTGTTCCCTGAAGTAATATAGAGACAGGAATCAGCTAGAATGGACTGAGTACCCTTGGAGGATTAAAACACACACACATTAAAAGTGGCAAACTTCCTAAGGGGTGAGTGGAAATCAGGGAAACCAAAAAAAAACCCTGAAATTCTCTCCTAATTTTGGCACAGTGCAAAAAAAGCATAGAAATCAGATTTAGAAAACTGAGATTCTTCTTTAGACTTTGCTTCTAGTAAGCCTGGTGACTGCTGACCCTCTGATTTCTATCTTTAAAATTAGAGGGTTGGCTAAAACAATTATTAAGGTGATTTGTATCTCAATTTACTTAGCTCTCTTAAGTCCTTGACCATTTCATTTACTATAACCTGGCATCCATTTGACTAAGGTTTTGTGTTTTTTGTTTGTTTTTGGTTTTTTTTTTTTTGCTTTTTTTTTTTTTCTCTCTCTTGTTCCTTTGCAAAAGTTCAAAGAGAAAGAGATAAGGCAACATGTAAAGGTCATAAAAGAGATTTCTTATAAATTAGTGGGAGGAATTTCTAGGGAGTTCTCAAGTACAATGAAATGAAACAAGAGGACCCTAGGAAAAGGAGAGAATATGAAAGCTGCAGTTACTGAAAAGAAGTGAATATCCCAAGGAACAATGCTTGAATTAAGAGACTTGGGCAGGAAATCACATTAGAAAGTATAAACAGTGTAGATCATGAATGTATGAAATTCAGAGAGAATAAGTCACATGTTACATTGTATACAGTTGAATTACTTCCATGTAAATAGACTTATCAATGAATATTACATTTGTGGAACTTAAGAAGACCTTATAATTCTGTATTTAATCTCAAAGATAGCAGCAAACTTAAAATATGTATACAGAATACAGTAAGAGGTGAGAGGTAAATCTAGGGATAAGGTGGGGAAAAGTATGAGACAGTATGTGAACACAGGGAGAGGCAGTAGGTCCCGGAAGAAGAAATAGAGTGAATAGAATGTATTTGATATCTGTTCTATGCCAGGCAGGATGCTAAGAGCCGGAAGAATTACTGTATTTAATCTTTATACTAACCCTTGAAAAATATACAGTTATTATTTGCGTGTCACAGACCAGGAAACAGAGCCCATTACTGAACTTTCCAAGGTTTCATGACCATGTGTGAACCCAAGTATCAAGCCCTGGTATCTATTTTATTCCAGAACTTCCACTCTTAACCCCTACCTCTTTTTTTTTAAGCTTCTCTGGGTCTTCATTGCTGTGGGTGGGCTTTCTCTAGTTGCGCTGAGCAAAGGCTATTCCCTAGTTGTGGTGTGTGGGTTTCTCGTCATGCTGGCTTCTCTCGGTTGTGGAGCACGGGCTGTAGAGCCTATGGGCTTCAGCAGTTGTGGCTTGCAGGCTCTCGAGTGCAGGCTCAGTAGTCGTGGTGCATGGGCTGAGTTGCCCTGCAGCATGTGGGATCTTAGTTCCTGAACCAGGGTTCAAACCCATAGCCCCATATCTTGGCCACCAGGGAAGTCCCATATCCTCCTGCTGGACCACCAGGGAAGTCCCATCCCTATGTCTTATAATTAACCCAGGTGGGCTCTCTCAGAGGAGACCTAGGACTGGGTGACAACTCTCCTCAGCCAAGTTCCTTCTGAGAAAATGAGGCAAAGAGATGAGCAAAGTGAAAACCTTACCACCAGGCCACCTCCTTCCCTCTGCAATCCTTCCTTCAAGAACCCACTGTTAACCTCAAGTAGCTTTAAAAGATTAATTCCTATTCAATCCTAGGTAGAGATGATGTAGTTTCATGTAATCATGGGAGATGATGACTAAAACTGATCATTTATCTTTCTGATTTCTAGAATTGCCTCAATACACTGAGATCCTTAAGTGAAGATTAAAACCTAAAATATAAATGAATGATGTAACTTTTCAGTTACACTTTAAATGAAACTAGTCAATCAATATCAAGGACAAAATGCCCAGCCTCATTCACTCAGTAAACTTGTATTGCATATCTGCTACGTGCCAGGAAAAAAATCTAGCCCTGGGTTTACAGTGGTTTACAGAATAAATCCATCTGTGTTCTCATGGAACTTGCTATCAAGTAGAGGATGAAAGTAAAAAGTAAATGGATAATAAGGATGCTTGGGGCTGGTGCACTGAGACGACCCAGAGGGATGGTACAGGGAGGGAGGAGGGATGGGGGCTCAGGATGGGGAACACGTGTATACCTGTGGCGGATTCATGTTGATGTATGGCAGAGCCAATACAATATTGTAGAGTAACTGACCTCCAATTGAAGTGAATAAACTTCTATTAAAAAAATAATAATAAAAGAAATAAACAGAGAGTGTGCTCACAACACTGGAGGTAGAAACAATACAGATAAGATCCTCAGAGATGCATCTTTGAGGGGATTATGTTTAAGTTGGCACCTGAAGATCCAGTCACACAAGAATGCAAACAGAGCATTTCTAGAAGAGAGAAAACTGCAAAAGGTCGGGGATGGAAAAGAATTTGGCATCTTCAAGGAACAAAAGACCCAAACAGCTAAGCTGGAGACAAATTAGGAGCATTTCACAACAATGAGATCATGAAATATCTTATAAACCAGAGTAAGGAGTCTGACTTTTATTCCAAGGGTTATGGAACTCCTGTGAGTGATTGTAAACAGAGAAATGGATCTTACGGAAGGTTTTGAAAATTACTCTGATTCTATCTTTCGAATAGACTTATGAGCATACTTCTGTGTGGTTTAAAAGGGAAGAGAGCAGAGAGATGTGAGGCACCTTAGAGGAGAATGTGGATTATCATCACAAGCAAGGAAGCAGAGGCAGAGAGGAGAAAAAATTTAATTTCACAACCTTAACTGTAGTCACCCCTGCATCCCACATAGAACCAAGATGAAAGCACAGCTTGAAGTTTTATTGTCAGGAAATTACAAACCACGTGTATTTTTATGACAGTTTTTTCTGTTCATTAACACTGATAATAAAGCCTAGCTTCCTTTCCATTTGGTTGTTAAACAAATAATTCCTTTACTACTGAATTAATACTACATTGATATAGTAATAAGAATCTTTAAGTAGAGCCTTCTGACTAGTATCCAGTATAATGCTCAGCAGTAAGAATCCAGTAGCAATAATGATTAATTAACCACTGCTCCAATAGCATTCTTTATTAACAGGTAAATAAAATAGCATTCTTGATTCACAGGTAAATAAAATAAAACCTTGGCTTATGTAACTAAGTTAACATTAGCTAGGAATTTCATGTCATGCCTCTGCTAACTCATGTAACAGTCTAGTTCTCTGATCTGATTTCTCTCTTTTTTAACACACAGACACAACCACAGTCAGGAATCAGGGATGAAAAATTATACAGCAATAACAACATTCATCCTTGTGGGACTAACCGATGACCCAAATCTAAAGATTCTGCTGTTCATCTTTTTGTTTCTAACCTACCTTTTGAGTGTTGTTGGGAACCTGATCATCATCACTCTCACTTTGGTAGATCCTCACCTCAAAACACCCATGTATTTTTTCCTCCGGAATTTCTCCATCTTGGAACTGTCATTCACAACCGTCTGCATTCCCAGATTCCTCTACACAATGGCATCTGGGGACAATACTGTTACCTACAATGCATGTGCCACTCAATTATTTTTTGTTGTTATCCTGGGTGTGACTGAGTTTTTTGTTCTGACAGCCATGTCCTATGACCGCTATGTGGCCATCTGCAAACCCCTGCATTACACGACCATCATGAGCAACATGGTCTGCATCAAGTTCCTCATTGGCTGTTGCATGATTGCTCTAATCATCGTCATCCCGCCATTTGCCATGGGCTTCGAGCTTGAGTTTTGTGACTCTAATGTCATAGATCACTTTGGCTGTGATGCTGCTCCCATCCTGAAGATTACTTGCTCAGACACAGAGTTCCTAGAGCGATTCGTCTTGGTCCTGGCTGTGTTGACTCTCCTGTTCACTTAGGTGTGTGTAATCATGTCCTATACATACATCATCAGGACCATTCTCAGATTCCCTTCTGCCCAGCAAAGGAAAAAGGCTTTTTCTACATGTTCTTCCCATATAATTGTGGTTTCTATCACTTATGGAACCTGCATCTTCATCTATATTAAACCACATGCAAAAGAAGGGGTAGCTATTAATAAAGTGGTATCAGTTCTTACCACCTCTGTTGCACCAGTATTGAATCCTTTCATTTATACTCTGAGGAACAAGCAAGTGGTACAAGCTTTCAAAGACATGATCAAAAGGGTTGCATCCTATTTCAAAGAACTAAAATGATTACTGAGTACAAAAAAAAAACAAATTGTAAAAGTATTCCTTGGTATTGATTTTATTTTTCTCTAATGGTATATTAGCCATGGTTTTATACATCACAACCTCATTCCATTACACTTAGTACCTACTATTAATAAGTGTATTGATAATCCTTTTAGCTCAGTCTATCTCCAGGAATACATGGGGGGAATTCTCTGTAAATATTTATAACAATATGTCTGTTACTTAGAGAACCAAGAAATGTAGGCAATATCAATGTACTATTATATTGGTGCTCAGCTACTTCTCTTTTACTGACTGATATGTCCTAAGCTGAGTCCCAGATCTCCCAGGAACAGCAGTGACAATGGTTTCACCAGTGTATGAATATGTCTGAACTCATTGTACACTTTAAATAATGTGAATTTCTGTGAAAATATGTAATTTGCACATATGTTGAATATGTGAATATCAATTATACCTCAATAAAGCTGTCTTCAAAAGGGAAAAATATTTGTGAAGTCATATGCACAGATTCATTTCCTTCTAGGATACACTTTCTGTCAAGTATGTGCTTGTTTGCCACTTTGATATTGATGACTGTATCTCTAAGACAACATATTATGGTAATTAATTATAACACCTTAAGGCTTTTTTCTTTTTTTAATATAAATTTATTTATTTTAATTGAAGGTTAATTACTTTACAATATTGTGCTGGTTTTGCCACACATCAACATGAATCCGCCACAGGTATACACGTGTTCCCCATCCTGAACCCCCTTCCTTCCTCCCTCTCCGTACCATCCCTCTAGGTCGTCTCAGTGCACCAGCCCCAAGCATCCAGTATCATCAAACCTGGACTGGTGATTCATTTCATATATAATATTATACATGTTTCAATGCCATTCTCCCAAATCATCCCACCCTCGCCCTCTCCCACAGAGTCCAAAAGACTGTTCTATACATCTGTGTCTCTTTTGCTGTCTCACATACAGGGTTATCGCTACCATCTTTCTAAATTCCATATATATGTGTTAGTATACTGTATTGGTGTTTTTCTTTCTGGCTTACTTCACTCTGTATAATAGGCTCCAGTTTCATCCACCTCATTAGAACTGATTCAAATGTATTCTTTTTAATGTCTGAGTAATACTCCATTGTGTATATGTACCACAGCTTTCTTGTCCATTCATCTGTGATGGACATCTAGGTTGTTTCCATGTCCTGGCTAATATAAACAGTGCTGCAATGAACATTGGGGTACACGTGTCTTTTTCAATTCTGGTTTCCTCCGTGTGTATGCCCAGCAGTGGGATTGCTGGGTCATAAGGCAGTTCTATTTGCAGTTTTTTAAGGAATCTCCACAAATTTTCTCCCATTCTGAAGGCTGTCTTTTCACCTTGCTTATAGTTTCCTTTGTTGTGCAGAAGCTTTTAATTTTAATTAGGTCCCATTTGTTTATTTTTGCTTTTATTTCCAGTATTCTGGGAGGTGGGTCATAGAGGATCCTGCTGTGATTTATGTCAGAGAGTGTTTTGCCTATGTTCTCCTCTAGGAGTTGTATAGTTTCTGGTCTCATGTTTAGATCTTTAATCCATTTTGAGTTTATTTTTGTGTATGGTGTTAGAAAGTGTTCTAGTTTCATTCTTTTACAAGTGGTTGACCAGTTTTCCCAGCACCACTTGTTAAAGAGATTGTCTTTTCTCCATTGTATATTCTTGACTCTTTTGTCAAAGATAAGGTGTCCATAGCTGCGTGGATTTACCTCTGGGCTTTCTATTTTTGTTCCATTGATCTATATTTCTGTCTTTGTGCCAGTACCATACTGTCTTGATGACTGTGGCTTTGTAGTAGAGCCTGAAGTCAGGCAGGTTGATTCCTCCAGTTCCATTCTTCTTTCTCACGATTGCTTTGACTATTCAAGGTTTTTTGTATTTCCATACAAATTGTGAAATTATTTGTTCTACCTCTGTGAAAAATGCTGTTGGTAGCTTGATAGGGATTGAATTGAATCTATAGATTGCTTTGGGTAGTATGGCTTTTTCTTAATAGATGATCAGACTCTAATCTTAAAAATGTGAAAAGAAAAATAATAAATCTTCTAGATGAAAGTTAGAAGAATATTTCCATGATCTAGGGGTAAAGAATTTTTTTATATATTGGAGTATAGTTGATTAACAATGTTGAGCTAGTTTCAGGTATACAGCAAAGTGATTCAGTTATACATATGCTGTTGTTGGTATTTTAGCTGCTTAGTCATGTCCAACTCTAGTGGAGTGGGTTGCCATTTCCTTCGCCACCAGTTATACATATACATGTATCTATTTTTTTCTAATCTTTTCTAATTCTTTTCCCATTTAGGTTCTTACAGAATATTGAGCAGAGTTCCATATGGTTAAATAATATTTTTTTAAACTAAAAACAGAAAGCATTAATCATTTTTTTAAAGCCTAAAAAAATAATGTATTTCAAGTATAGTAAACTGAACTACTTTACAATTAGGAAGGTTCCATTCACCAAAAAACATTAGAGAATGAAAGGCAGATATATGAGTCTAGAATAGTATTCAGATAAATGTGGGAGTTTGAATTTTCCCTGGATTTCTTATGGTTCCTGTAAAATGTCAACCCTTTTGGTTGGCATTTGGGAATGCTAATTGGCAGTTGAGAATGTCAATTCCCAAATCTTCTCCTGCCTTAAGAATTAGGTCTACGGCCATTTGGCTAGTTAATTGCTCTGATCCAAAAAGAAAATAATAAATTCCTATCTCCTCTAGCAAGTCAAATGGTTACAGCCAAAGACTGTCTTTAGATTAAACACCAAGGTTCCAGGAAGACTAGAATTGTTTCCCTAATTATTTTACACATCAAGGAAGAAGGAAACTCAGGAACTTGGCTGCCATCTTTAAATTGTAAAAGCTAAGACCTGCATGGATCTATCTGACTCCTGGAGACATTTCATTTACCTATCAAATGGCTAGAGTAAAGAGAAGACCCTTTCTGGAAGGGAGCTGACAACTGCCTCATTTTCCTTTATAAGCAGAGAATTATTAATCCTCATCTATTGCCTATGGGCTTTCCAGGTGGCGCTAGTGGTAAAGAACCCACCTGCCAATGCTGGAGATATAGGAGAAGAAAGTTCAATCCCTGGGTTCAGAAGATTCCCCAGCAGGAGGGCATGGCAACCCACTCCAGTATTCTTGCCTGGAAAATCCAATGGACAGAGGAGCCTGGCAGGCTACACATGGGGTCGCACAGATTCAGACACTACTGAAGCGACTTAGCATGCATGCATTGCCTGTGGGTTTAGATTGCTCACACAGGATATCTGACTTGGCTGTCTTCATGTCACTGCAGTGATTAGACTTAGAGTGAGGAGATCTAATATACTTATTATTTATTTGTGTTAGTCGCTCAGTCACGTCTAACTCTTTGAGACCCCAAGGACTGTAGCCCACCAGGTTCCTCTGTCCTATGGGCTAATAAAGGTTTACTAATAAAGGTTGAGGTTTTCCCTGGTGGGTCCCTGGTGGGTTAAAGCATCTGCCTTCAATGCAGGAGACCTGGGTTCGATCCCTGGGTTGGGAAGATCCCCTGGAGAAGGAAATGGCAACCCACTCCAGTATTCTTGCCTGGAGAATCCCATGGACTGAGGAGCCTGGTGGACTACAGTCCACAGGGTCACAAAGAGTCAGACACGACTCATATGCACTTTCTTAAGGCCAGAGGATTACATAGCTACTCACCAAATGTTGAAAATATTAGGACTTAGGCATGTCCCAACTCTTTGAGAGCCTAGGGACTGTAGCCTGCCAGTCTCTTCTGTCCATGAGATTTCCCAGGCAAGAATACTGGAGTGGGTTGCCATTTCCTTCTCCAGGGGATCTCCCCAACCCAGGGATCAAACTGGAGTCTTCTGCATTGCAGGAGGATTCTTTACTGTCTGAAACACTAAGAAAGCCCCATATTTATTTACTGAGAGGTAAATAAGCAGGTCAGGAAGCAACAGTTAGAACTGGACATGGAACAACAGACTGGTTCCAAATCGGAAAAGGAGTACGTCAAGGCTGTATGATGTCACCCTGCTTATTTAACTTCTATTCAGAGTACATCATGAGAAATGCTGGGCTGGAAGAAGCACAAGCTGGAATCAAGATTGTTGGGAGGAGTATCAATAACCTCAGATATGCAGATGACACCACTCTTATAGAAGAAAGTGAAGAAGAACTAAAGAGCCTCTTGATGAAAGTGAAAGAGGAGAGTGAAAAAGCTGGCTTAAAGCTCAACATTCAAAAAACGAAGATCATGGCATCTGGTCCCATCACTTCATGGGAAATAGATGGGGAAACAGTGGAAACAGTGTCAGACTTTATTTTTCTGGGCTCCAAAATCACTGCAGATGGTGACTGCAGCCATGAAATTAAAAGACGCTTACTCCTTGGAAGAAAAGTTATGACCAACCTAGATAGCATATTGAAAAACAGAGACATTACTTTGCCAACAAAGATATGTCTAGTCAAAGCTATGATTTTTCTAGTCGTCATGTATGAATGTGAGAGTTGGACTATAAAGAAAGCTGAGTGCCGAAGAATTGATGTTTTGGAACTGTGGTGTTGGAGACAACTTTTGAGAGTCCTTTGGACAGCAAGGAGATCCAACCAGTCAATTCTAAAGGAAATCAGTCCTGAATATTCATTGGAAGGACTGTTGTTGAAGCTGAAACTCTAATACTTTGGCCATCTCATGTGAAGGGCTGACTCATTTGAAAAGACCTTGATGCTAGGAAAGATTGAAGGCAGGAGGAGAAGAGGACGACAGAGGATGAGATGGTTGGATGGCATCACCGACTCAATGGGCATGAGTTTGAGTAAACTCTGGGAGTTGGTGATGGACAGGGAGGCCTGACGTGCTGTGGTTCATGGGGTCGTAAAGACTCGGACACGACTGAGTGACTGAACTGAACTGAACTGAACTTACCTGAGAGGTAAATAATAAGAAATCTGCCTCTGATCTAGAATACCTCAGTGTACATTCAAGATTAAATTAATAGAAATAAATATTTTAAAATCAACAATAAAATAGTATTATATTCCATACTTTAGTTTCAATTTAAAGTTACTATGTATAACATCAACATACAAAAATCAGTTGTATTATATATATGCCAAAAACAAACCAGTAGAATATGAAACTAAGACACCATTTACAAATCAAATAGTGGTAAGTGAATATATGCAAGATTTATTGGAGAAAAATATAACATTCTATTTGTAGACATTTTAAAGATTCAAATAAATGCTGTACTATACTTATGGGCTAGAGAACAAAATACCTTAAAGATACCAATTTTCACAAGTTTACTATAGGTATAATGCAATCTCAGTAAGGATGTCAACAGATTTTTTTGTAATACTTGATAGGCAAAAATTTCTGCTGAGTTACAAAGGATAAAAAAAACAACACACTCTAAAAGAAGGATAACAAAATGAAATTATCAGAGATCACTAATTATTCTAAAGTGAAAAAGTGAAAGTTGCTCAGTCATGTCCAACACTTTGCAATCCAGTCCATGGAATTCTCTAGGCCAGAATACTGGAGTGGGTAGCCTTTCCCTTCTCCAGGGGATCTTCTCAACCGAGGGATTGAACCCAGGTCTCCGGCATTTTGGGCAGATTCCTTACCAGCTGAGCTATCAGGGAAGCCCTAGTTAATTAAGACAGCATATTATTGCTGTAGGAATAGACAAATAGACCAATGGAAAATAATTGAACTTAGAAACTGACTCATATATATGTGAACCCTTAATTTATGATAAAGTTATTACTAAAATGGAAAAGGACAGTCTTAACAGCAAACAACTCTGGGAATATTTGATGTCTATATGGGAAAAAGTGAAATTGGATATCAATTACAGAAGAAATCAATTCCAAATGAATTATAGACATAAACCTAAAAATCAAAAAATTAAAGAAGATTATATGGAAGAATATTTTCATGGCGGTGGGTTAGGGAAAATATTTCTTAACTCAGGTACAACAAAAAATTGATAACTTTGACTGCATTAAAATTAAGAATTTGTTCACAAATGAAAATCATTAACAGATCAAAAAATAGTAAGATATCTGCAACTCATATAATCCATAAAGTATTTATCTTCAGAATATATAAAGAATTCCAACATATCAATAGAGAAAAGACAGATAACCCAATGAAAAAGAAGTGAGCAAGAGACTGGAAAAAGGACTTCAAAAAAGAGAAATATAAATGGCTAATATTGCTATAGAAAATTCTTCACCTACACTAACAATCATGGAAAAAGCAAATTAAGATCACATGAGTTCAACATCACATAGTCAGATAGGTAAACGTTGACAATCTGAAGTCCAAGTAAGGAAGCTATGGAGCAGAGAGCAATTGGATATTGTAAACAATTCAACTACTTTGAAATCAATTGAGCATTACTATTAAAGTTGAAATAATACATACCCAATAACCCAGCAATTCCACTTGTGGAATACATGTGTCAGTAGAACTGTACATTTCATATTTCCAAAATGAAAAATAAATCCCTGCTAACTAAATGAATGAATAAATGGTGGCAGATTCATACAATGGAATGCTGCTGCTGCTAAGTCACTTCAGTCGTGTCCAACTCTGTGCGACCCCATAGATGGCAGCCCACCAGTCTCCCCCATCCCTGGGATTCTCCAGGCAAGAACACTGGAGTGGGTTGCCATTTCCTTCCCCAATACATGAAAGTGAAAAGTGAAAGTGAAGTCTCTCAGTCGTGTCCGACTCTTCGCGACCCCATGCACTGTAGCCCACCAGGCTCCTCCTCCATGGGATTTTCCAGGCAAGAATACTGGAGTGGGGTACCATTGCCTTCTCTGATACAATGGAATATTATAATGCAAATGAATGAGTCACAGCTATCAGCAGCAACACAAATGAACTGTATGCATAAAACTGAACAAAAGAAGTGAGACACAAAGGAATACATACAATATAAATCCATTTCTATAAAGGTTGAAAACAGGCAACACAAAACTATATTGTTTAAGGATCCATAAAGTAATAAAATTGTAAATGTAAGAAATTTAATTTGTTGAAATTTTCTCATATATAAATGGAGATACAAATAAGTCCATTTTCAAAAGATTTCTGAGATAATTGAAGAAGTTAATCCATGTAACAGAATCACCACCCACCCCCGCTTAAAAAGAAATAGAAATCACTTAATAGCACAGTTATTCATAATTTTCTCCTTGGCCTTGCTATTAATGTTCGTGGTGTTAGTATTGCCACTGATTTTTTATCTTTTGAAATCTCTGAGAACACAAACATTTATCCAAAATGAAGTTTCTTACAACATATTTTTTTTTCCTTTTTGAGTATAATCTTTGTACTTCATCCTTATAATATCTTATAATATCAAAAAGCTTCCACTTTTCACTTTCATGCATTGGAGAAGGAAATGGCAACCCACTCCCAGTATTCTTGCCTAGAGAATCCCAGGGATGAGGGAGCCTGGTGGGCTGCCGTCTATGGGGTCGCACAGAGTCGGACATGACTGAAGCGACTTAGCAGCAGCAGCAGCAGCAATATCAAAAAGATGAACAAGAATAAAAAATGGATAGAAAATAAGATAATATTTGATTGTATTTGGGGGTAGGTGGTGGATGAATGACAATCATAATTTGAGAGATGGCTTAATTTCTAATGAATTTAGAAGTACTGTACAGGGCCATTCACACTCCTACAAATGAAAGAGCCCCTAATTGTGCTGATTTTAGAAAAATGACTCACAAAGTATTTTCAGAATGTGGGGCTCTTCAGTGACCCTCAAATTGTGTCACCAATGTGGGAGCATGTTTCAGTGATAACCAAGTGGTAATTTTTCTAGCCATCTTCAAAGGTCTCACTTCATTACTCTCATCTTCTCTCTCAGATTCTTAGGCTGTAGCTGACTCTCTCACTGTACCTTTTTTTGTTGTTGTCTTTTTTTCCCAAATATATTGAAATATAATTGACATGTAATATTGAGTAGCTTTAAGATGTACAATGTGATAATTTGATACTCTCATTGTACTTTTAACATAGTCTCCTTGGCCCTTCTTCTTTCAAATGTGTCCACAACTTGCTCACAAAGTTGTCAACAATTGATGTTCATTAACACCTCTGCCTCTTGAGAAACCTATGTGCAGGTCATGAAGCAACAGTTAGAACTGGACATGGAACAACAGACTGGTTCCAAATAGGAAAAGGAGTACATCAAGGCTGTATATTGTCACCCTGCTTATTTAACTTATATGCAGGGTACATCATGAGAAACACTGGACTGGATGAAGCACAAGCTGGAATCAAGATTGCCGGGAGAAATATCAATAACCTCAGATATGCAGATGACACCACCCTTATGGCAGAAAGTGAAGAGGAACTAAAAAGCCTCTTGATGAGAGTGAAAGAAGAGAGTGAAAAAGTTGGCTTAAAGCTCAACATTCAGAAAACATTCAAAAAACATTCATGGCATCTAGTCCCATCACTTCATGGGAAATAGATGGGGAAACAATGGAAACAGTGTCAGACTTTATTTTTCTGGGCTCCAAAATCACTGCAGATGGTGACTGCAGCCATAAAATTAAAGGACGTTTACTCCTTGGAAGAACAGTTATGACCAACCTAGACAGCATATTCAAAAGCAGAGACATTACTTTGCCAACAAAGGTCCATCTAGTCAAGGCTATGGTTTTTCCTGTGGTCATGTATGGATGTGAGAGTTGGACTGTGAAGAAGGCTGAGCGCCGAAGAATTGATGCTTTTGAACTGTGGTGTTGAAGAAGACTCTTGAGAGTCCCTTGGGCTGCAAGGAGATCCAACCAGTCCATTCTAAAGGAGATCAGCCCTGGGTGTTCTTTGAAAGGAATGATGCTAAAGCTGAAACTCCAGTACTTTGGCTACCTCATGCTAAAAGTTGACTCACTGGAAAAGACTCTGATGCTGGGAGGGATTGGAGGCAAGAGGAGAAGGGGACGACCGAGAATGAGATGGCTGGATGGCATCACCGACTCGATGGGCATGAGTCTGAGTGAACTCTGGGAGTTGGTTATGGACAGGGAAACCTGGCGTGCTGCGATTCATGGAGTCGCAAAGAGTCGGACACGACTGAGCGACTGAACTGAACTGAACACCTCTGAACTTGAGTCCACTGGGCACCTTTAGCTTCTTAGGGAAACTGATCCCATGTGCATTCTCTAAAAGGAACAGATAAAACCTGGGTCACTGTTGATAACACAGGATCTGCAAAGAAGTCCATATCTTGGCTTCTAAGGAGAGCAACATAATTTATCACAGATTAGAAAATTCAGGGTATTTTCAGTCTGATCAGTCCTCCTTTTTAATCCTATCACTGCTACTTTTTACAGTTTTTTGGTATGCTATTTTGCCCCTGTTAAGTAGAACCCTGTCTCTCAAGAACTGAGGTTTAATCTAATTTGAATTATTTGAAGTAATAGAGAAAATAATTCTCTTACTATTTAGTTAAGCCATATAAGGTTGAGTACTTCCATGAAAGAGCATGGCGGGATAAGGCAAGACAATACAAATAAATTATGGTAATTTTTTGCTATTTGTAGACTGTGAATCTCACCTTTGATTCATCTCTTAGTATCAACCAGGTAAACAGACCACCACAGTCATTCAAACTATGAACAGTATAAGCCCTTTATGTTTCTAGTTTCCAAAATCACTGATGTAATCATTAGTGGACATAGACCATGAAATTTTACCATTGTGAAATTTTGAAAGAAAATGTAAAGCTACTGTTAAAATTTTCAGTTGAGTACAACCAGGGAAATAAGATCCAGATCTGAGAAAACCAGATTCAGGTTTCACCTTACCTGGTCTCTCAATATTCATGTATGGCCGTCATGGGATATCAGTGATGTCTGAAAGTATATGAATTTTCTAACTAACCATACAGGTTGATTAAAGGATCCCTTAAAATGTCCTTTGCCACAAGAATATTTTTAATATTCTATCAAGTGCAAAAATCTGTAACTATCAAGTTTGCCTTCCTTAGTGACTACCAGTATATCTACAAAGAACAACTATAACCAATAATACTGGCATCAATTTCCTCATTTCTGTGCTCTAAGAACAGTGGAAACATATATTTTTGAGATTTATAACCAGCCTCTATTCCTAGATACCATTCAGCAGTCTTCAAAACTCTGAGCAAAATCCATCCTGGGAGCTATGTCTTATGACTGCCACAATATCTCTCTCCCCAGTTGTATGCCAAATCGGTGCCCAGAAGACTCTGGCAATGAAGTGTAAGTGAAAAGTGAAAGTGTTAGTCACTCAATCATGTCCAACTCTTTGCAAACACCATGGACTGTAACCTGCCAGTTTCCTCTGTCCATGCAATTCTCCAGGCAAGAATATTAGAGTGGGTTGCCATTCCCTCCTCCAGGGGATCTTTCTGACCCAGGGATTAAACCCAGGTCCCTTGTATTGCAGGCAAATTCTTTACCATCTGAGCCACCAGGGAAGCCCATAAAGCATAAGGCTTAATGCATATCAATACAATTTAGTGATGGCAGAAGCCTGGACATAGGAAAAAACTTATGGTATAAAATGATAGCATTCTGAAACAGTCTCATAATCTTAAAGGCCAAATAGACATTAATCCAAAAAAAATTCAGGAAGGTAACAAAAACAAACAGCTTTGGATTTGGGGTTTATAGCATTGCCTGTACTGGGAGAATTTTCACAGGTTAGAGAGGAAACCAGGCAACTAGACTGTGAAGAAGATGAGGGTCAGCTACATATATGATGAAGTATCAGGTAGTGTATGAAGGGGAACACAAAAAGAAGAGAAAAGAACAAAAAGAAAAATTTATACCAAGAACATAGAAGTAAAAAAGACATAGAAAACTAAAATCAGATAAAATTATTTAAATGTAGGAAATTTATAAATATTTCATAAGTAAGGGAAAGACAGAGTCATTCTTGTGTGACATGTCTGTGTTAAGAATCCAGGAATCAATCCAGAGAGAGGATATGGGGTGGGAGGTGGGAGGGGGATTCAGGATTGGGAGCTCTTATACACCCGTGGTGGATTCATGTCAATGTATGGCAAAACCAATATGGTATTGTAAAGTAAAATAAAGTAAAAATAAAATTTAAAAAAAAATAAAAAAAGATAACAATTAAAATATACTGTTTTAAATATCAAAAAGAAAAAAAAAGAACCCAGGAATCGGAGAAATGACAAAAGCTTTATTAACTGAAACAATATTTTATGTTTTGGTGTTTTTACTCCATTATATAAATTCTCTATGCACATCATTCCTGTGTGTATTTTAGATCATTCTTTGTGTTTAATCAGTTTTATTCATGTTTTAATGTGAAATATTGATCCATTAAAATATTCACTTGCCAAAAAAGAGCTTTATGAATGAAGCCACTTACATAGGAACCCTGGGTCTTCCAGTGAGCCATCCCTAGTCCAGCGGGATGCCACTTTGGGCCAATTTGGATAAGAGTTGATAATATGACCTGATTCTGTTGGTTGCAATTAACTTCATTTTTCCTAGCCTGAGAAACTCCAGTTTTCATCACTGACCTTTCCTTTTCCTTTTAGATCTACTGAAGGTCAACAATGAAAACCAAACCACATTTACTGACTTTATTTTGTAGGGCCTCACAAATCAACCTGAACCCAGGTGGTGATATTCATCTTTCTGTTCCTCGCCTACTTGCTAAACATCTTAGGAAATCTGACTATCATCACACTCACTCTGGTAGACACTCACCTCAAGACTCCCATGTATTTCTTCCTCCAGAATTTCTCCTTCTTAGAAGTTTCCTTCACATCCATTTTTATTCCCAGGCTTCTGACCAGCTTGACAACAGGAAATAAAGTCATCAGCTTTGCTGGCTGTTTGACTCAGTATTTTTTTTTGCTATATTCCTTGGGGCAACAGAGTTTTACCTCCTGACTTCTATGTCCTATGACCACTATGTGGCCATCTGCAAACCCCTGCATTACCTGACCATCATGAGCAGCAGAGTCTGCATGCAACTTGTGTTCTGCTCCTGGCCAGGGGGAGCCCTGGCTATCTTGTCACCAATTATCCTGATAAGCCAGATGGATTTCTGTGCCTCCAATGTTCTGAATCAATATTACTGTAACTATAGACCCCTCCTAGAGGTTGCCTGCTCAGACACAAGCCTTTTAGAATTAGTAGCCATCTTCTTAGCAGTTGTGACTTTGGTGGTTACTCTGGTGCTGGTGACACTCTCTTATACATATATTATCAGGACCATTCTGAGGATTCCTTCTGCCCAGCAAAGGGCAAAGGCTTCTGCCACTTGTTCCTCCCACATGATTGTCATCTCGCTCTCTTATGGCAGCTGCATCTTTTTATACATGAACCCATCACCAAAAAAAAGGAGGGAATTTCAACAAGGAAATATCTCTGCTCATGACTTCAGTTAGCCCTTTGTTGAACCCCTTTATTTATACCCTAAAGAATCAGCAGGTGAAGCAAGCTTTTAAGAACACAGTAAAAAAAATTACAAAATTTTAATAATCAAAATTTATTATTTTAATTAATAAAATGAACAAATAATTGAGTTAATACATATCTAATAAGTGTTGACTATATTTCAAGGGATATTCTGGGCATTGAGAATAGAAATACAAGAAACATAGCTCCCAAATTTCTAAGAACCTCCAGGCCAGTATCATAGAGAGATATAAAAACATATAAATTATAATGAAACTTATTAAATGCTATTACAAAGAAATAAATGAGATGCCATAAAAAATGATTTGAGACAACTTTGCTCTTGATATCATGGTTTCTCACTTTTGAGACATTTGAGAGGCAAAAATGGTGTATAATGGAAACAGTAGGAGGATATTAATTTAGAGTGAATGGTAGGAGCCCAGTAGTGAAGATATTTATTGCACATTTAAGAGCTGACTAAGTATTACTGAGCCAAGAGAAATTATAAGAAAGTGATATATCAATTTTGCTTTATGAGGAATATAATAAAGCAGTGAATAAATTAACTTTTACATACAAGATGAGTAACAAGCAATTAATCAAGAATAGCATTCAAACAAACAATAGTAAAGGTTTCATTATGGTCCATAAGATAGAAAGAAAGGACACAATTACAATCTCAATTCAAGCAATGTAGTGGACAGAGATGAGAAAGTTTTCCAGCTTGGAAGACTGCATGGTTGATAAAGCCATAAATCAAAAGAAGGATTCAAGAGAAAAACATTTGTCAGCTTAATACTCACAAGTTATATTTAATCAAGTTTGTTTTGAAATACAGATATGTATGAGAAGTATTTGTTTATCAGTGTGCCAATGGACTCAGCTTTAGGACATGTGAAATGTAAGATTAATTTAAAGGTAAATTTGAGCAAGCTATCCAAGGAACAAGTGAGGTTTGAACATAAATGTCTGGTTTTTAGCTCAGAGTGATTGAAGAGCACAGACTTAGGAAACAGTATGAAAAATAGTTTCTAATCGAGGATATTCTGAAATAAAGTCTGCCAATAGTAGCCATCAGAGAGATAAAAGAGGAGGAGGAAGGAGACAGTGGAAAGAGAAGAAGGGAAGGAGAAAGGAAAGAAGGGAGAAAGGAAATAAAGAGATATTATAGAAAAGGAAGTAAAACATCCCCCTGGAAGTCAGAAATTATAGCCTTAAAAATTGTCAGAAGTGGAAGCAAAGCAGTTGAATTGGCAGTGTTAAAAAGGTTCACTATACTTTCGAAGTTTTATAAATGAAGTTCAAAATTATTTCAATCTAGTAATGCCAGACAACTAGAGATCATGTAGAGAAGGAAAAGACTGTCATACCTAATTTAAAAAGAAATTAAAGTTTTAGACATGCAAAGTAGACACTGAAGGAAATAACGAGAACAAGAAAAATCTTGAATCTACTTGCCTGGCAAGTGGAAGCATTACACTGTGCCTCTTTTCATAATAATAATCCACCATCTGTGCTGTTTGATATTTTCCCTAGAATTAGTGTCTTATGATTTCTTCTGAAAAGCTTCCTCAATTGTGTTTTTTAAATTTATTTCTAATTGGAGGTTAATTGATTTCTGCCATACAACAACATTAACCAGCCATAAGTATACATATGTCCCCTGCCTCTTGAATCTTCCTCCCCTCCACCCCCATCCCACCCTTCTAGGCTGTCACCTAGCACTGGGTACAGATCCCTATATTATACATCAATTGTATTTTAAATGCACAGGTGGGAGACTTTCTACATTTTAAAGAAATTAGCTCCATCACTCAGTCGTGTCCAACTCTTTTGCAACCCCATGGACTGTAGCCCGCCAGGCTCCTCTGTCTATGGAATTTTCCAGGCAAGAATACTGGAATGGGTTGCCATTTCCTTCTTCAATAAATACAAGTGGTACCATACAATTACATTATTTTCTTGAACAACTTTTTTAATTGTCTAGTGACACATAATTAGCTTTTTATTTAACACTATTTGCCATATCTTATTTTCAAATGCTTGTCTGTTAAACATTCTACTGAGTTCTATTTCATCCTGAAGACCTCACTTTTAAGTCTTCCATCCTCCTACTCCATCTGTACAAGTGGCCTTCTGTGTATGTTCAACAGTTGTCCTATATTCACTGTTGGTTAATGGATTAAAATGTGAAATGAGATGTATTTTTTAAGAGTAAAATGGGTTATAACCACTCAACAAGAATTACAACAATAGGAGAACACTACAAAAAGATAATAAATCAAAAATCAAGACTCAAAATACATTTGTGTATCATAAAATTAAACAATAAGATGTTTCAACATGTAGAAAAAATTCCTGCGACCCACAGATAAGGGTTATCCTTGGATAAAGATTATCTCAGATGCTACAAATACAGTAGGTAATATTGTCCAGATAAATACCTTAAGAGGAAGTGAGTTGTACCCACCAACAATTGAGCGTTTACCTAGCATATATCAACAACTGGGAGAGTAGATAATGTGAAATTTTGGAAATCCTTTATAATCATTCCCATAAGCTTATAAAGATTGGATTGTGGCAAACCAGTGAATGTCTGGTCCCCTCAAAGTAAGCAGACTCTAAGAGTACACGTATAAAATGTGTGCATATCATTCCTGGAATGTTCTACAATTGCTACAAGAGTCCTCCAGTCATTTTGATCCACAGGAGAAGAAGTTTGCTTTGTGTAGTTGAACAATCTTTATAGGACAAGCTTGAGAGGTAGAGATAAAAGTAAATAAACTAGTGTTCATATAATTGGTCCCATATTTGCCTCTTCTTCATTGGTTAATCCTGTGTTTTGAATTTGTCGAGCTATTTCCTCAATGGTATTATGTTTACCTAGGAGGATAAGAATGTTGCAAGGATGATGCATAATGTGATTTCCTGTTATATCTTCCATGGTTGGCCTTAAGACTTTTTTGGATTCTGGTTTTAGAAGGTATTAGTGACTTCCCTGGTGGCTCAGATGGTAAAGCATCTGCTTACAATGCCGGAGACCCGGGTTCGATCCCTGTGTGGGGAAGATCCTCTGGAGAAGGAAATGGCATCCCGCTCCAGTATTCTTGCCTGGAAAATCCCATGGACGGAGGAGCCTGGTAGGCTACAGTCCATGGGGTCGCAAAGAGTTGGACACGACTGAGCGACTTCACAATTTGGAAAGAGATTTAAACAGATTGCTCTGAACCTCAATAGTCTCGGCTCCAATCATGGTGCCAATGTCAGTGGAATGTCTGATTAATAAGGAATCTAGGGCTTGTGGAGTTCCTCCAATGTGTTTTACTTAGACATAAGGACAAACTATCTCAACTATCAAGGCAAAACAACCTTAAATTTCCTTCAGTCAAGAGAATGTACGTACCATTAAATTTGGAAAGAGATTTAAACAGATTGCTCTGAACCTCAATAGTCTCGGCTCCAATCATGGTGCCAATGTCAGTGGAATGTCTGATTAATAAGGAATCTAGGGCTTGTGGAGTTCCTCCAATGTGTTTTACTTAGACATAAGGACAAACTATCTCAACTATCAAGGCAAAACAACCTTAAATTTCCTTCAGTCAAGAGAATGTACGTACCATTGTAAACACATCCTGCTGTACAATGACAAATTATTCTTACAAAATTAAACAATATACATCCATATTTTAAAATAAATAGTTATCTAAGGTAGAACCAAATGAAAAAAAAAATAAAGACATGCTTTTGTAGCCCAGATTTAGAAATCCAGGACAATGACAATTTGCAAACTTTAATAGTAACCTTTATCTAAGTTTGTCTGCCTTATAGTACCTGATATGTAAAAGTCAGGATTGTAAAAGTCATGCAGTATACGCCATAGCAAATGATTCAGCAACTGGATTATCTAATATAAATAAATCAACAAGATCTATGCAGCAGGAGATTGAAATGACTGCTGTTGAAAACAGTGTATGATCACAGTCCACTCAACAGCAATACAGAACCTGCTGATCACACACACACACCAAAAAAATGATCTGTTTTCCATCACAGGCTGGAAATTACATAGTGTGGATGGTACAGTTTTGTTATTCTTTACAAAATTGTTTATACTATCCGAGTTTCTTTGCCTTTCTTTATATGTAAATTTTAAAATCAACTTATCTATATCTACAAAAAATCCTGCTAGAATATTGACTGGATTGGTTTTTCTTGGTAAATATTTATTTACTAATTTATTTATTTGGCTGCACTGAGTCTGAGTTGCAGCATGCAGGTTCTTCGGGCTCTTTAAGTTGTGGTGTGTGGAATCTAGTTCCCTGATAAGAAATCGAACCCAGGCCCACTGCATTCGGACCTTGGAGTCTTAGCCACTGGACAACCGGGGAAGCCCCAACTGGAGTGCTTTAAGTCTAGAGATCACATTGAGAAGATTTTATTTCTTAACAGCATTAGAACACCTTCCCACTAGAGTTGTTATAGAGGGCTGCCACTACAGGAAATTGTGGTTCCCCAAAGGCCAGGACCCTTTTCCCCAGGATCACAGCAGAGAGTGCACTAGTCTGAGAGAGCTGGATTTCAGACCCACTGCAGGATATTGAAGACAGGAGCAGCACACCCCCAGGAGGCAGCAAATCAGCAAGGGTCCCCAGTACATGATCACCAGCATATGAGTATTAGAACAAGGATCATTTTCTTCTCATCAGGTTTTAGAGAACTGAGATCTGAATAGTGAACAGCAGTACACAGATTTTGAGAGCGGGCAGCAGCAAGTCGGCCCAAGATGCAATGGACCACAGAATAGCAACCATGCGGAAGCAGAGGCAGAATCTGAAGTCTCAAGGACTGTGGTCACCGTCAGTTTAGACTCTGATGACCTAAATGGCTTCAACATTTAGGCTAACAACGTGGGGAAACATGGTCAATTTGTGCTAAATATCAGAAAGACCATTCTTATCATCAATAGAACCAAGAAATGTGTTGGGCAACATTGTTCTGGGTCAGGCTCCCTTGAGATCATTCATTAATTCATGCATTTTCTAGCATAGTCCCTTGACAAACTACCAACAAGAGCTTTAGTTCATTTTCTTAAAAGTATAAGAAGAGCCTCATTGAGGTCTTGTATTGTGGCTTCAATGGTAGCATGTCTGGAAGGAGAGGGGAATACTATTTCCAATTGTCTACTATGATCCATGAATAGTAACTGACAGCAGAGGGAGTCAGTGGCCTCATAAATCTATATGGCCACTGGCTAAGGCCCATCCCCCATGCTTCCCTGGTGGCTCAGACAGTAAAGCGTCTGTCTGCAATGCGGGAGACCCAGGTTTGATTCCTGGGTTGGGAAGATCCCCTGGAGAAGGAAATGGCAATCCACTGCAGCACTCTTGCCTGGAAAATCCCATGGACGGAGGAGCCTGATAGGCTACAGTCCATGGGGTCACAAAGAGTCAGACATGACTGAGCGACTTCACTTTCTAAGGGCCATCCCCCAGGGAGATAATCTTCTTCCATCATATAGGCAGGGGCACGTTTTCCCTCATAAGATGCATAGGTTAGTCACTGTGTTATCTTATGTTCCCACTGGGAAAGGGAAGTCCCTTTAATTCTTCTCAGGCCTTGAAGGCAGAGGCCATACTATGGACTGGCATTTCATGGGCCCACCAGGAAGAGATTAGTGGCATCAGATCTAAGACTGTACCAGTGTGTGTTTCAGAAATCCAAGCTAATTTATCAGCCTGTACATTGTAATGAGGCTCTGAAAGTTGAATTTTAGTATGCGAGCTTGATTTGCATTTTGGGTATCTGTGATGCAAGAAATTCCTGGAGTTCTTTACCCCAAAGGAGAGTGTGAAACAACTTAGATAAGGGATTGTTGTTGCTGCCATTAGCCAGACCATGTGACCACATGGTCGGCAACAGACCAAGAGTCTATAAAAATGTGAAGGGGCCAACTGTTGTCCATCACATCCTCCAATATTAAAATGACTGTGCTGTGGTGCACTGGGATGACCCAGAAGGGATGGGATGGGGAGGGAGGTGGGAGGGAGGAGGGAGTTTCAGGATGGGGAACACATGTACACTCATGGCTGACTCATGTCAATGTATGGCAAAAACCACTACAATACTGTAAAGTAATTAGCCTCCAATTAAAATAAATAAATAAATAAAATGACTGTGCTGACCCCTGGGTCCCACCTTTGATTAGGGATGTCCCAGTGCAGAAGATTTTCAGAGGGCTTCATCCTGTGTGATGTTGGTGCTGAATCTATAAAGTATACAAATTCCATTTCCTGATCACTCAGTTGATCCCAAGAGGCTCCCCAAATGACCAATGGGTATGGGGGAGGGGTGACCTGTTCAGGCACCACTGCATCTAGCAAAGAATTGAGGACATGGAAATCATTTCCTCCTGCGGGTGAGATATGCCAGAAGGCCCAGGTTTGGCTCTCTAAGTAGCATTTTCATTTGAATAAGGAGGCCTCTGTGGCCATGCCAAGTTTGTGGGGTGGTGCCTCAAAGACCCAAGGCATAACGAACAACTGGGTGCAGAGTCAAAGGTTCAGGATTTGTAAAAGCACTTATTCCAAGAAAGATCCACTATACAGCCAACAGTTGCCATTCTAATGTTGTGAAATGTGCAGCCAGAGAAGGCAGTTTTTTGCAGCAGAAACCCATGAACAATGACTGATTCAGGGACTCCCAAAAGAACAAGATAAGGTAGCCAAAGCCTCTACAGTGAAGAAGTCTGGGGGGTTGGGACGGTTGAATGACACTGATAGAAGTGCCTGTTTTATTGCAATTTAGAGATTTTTGGTTTGGGGTGGCAAGCCATTCAAAGCAAGCCAATTTACATTCAGCCACTATGAAAAACAGTATGAAAGTGAAAGTGAAGTCGCTCAGTCATGTCCAACTTTTTGCGACCCCACGGACTGTAGCCTCCCAGGCTCCTCTGTCCATGGGATTTTCCAGGCAATAGCACTGGAGTGGATTGCCATTTCCTTTCCTCAAAAGTTTAAAAATAAAAAAATCATATGATCCATCAATTCCACTTCTGGGTATTTATTTGAAGAAAATGAAAACACTAACTTGAAAAGGTGCCTGTCCCTCACATTCGTTGCAGCATTATTTACAATAGCCAAGATATGGAAACAACCTAAGTATCCTGTAACAGATGAATGAATTAAGAAAATATGATATATATAACTCTTTAGCCATAAAAAAGAAGAAAATCTTGTCATTTGCAACAACATAGAGAGACCTTAAGGGCATTATGCTAAGTGGAATAGATCAGACAGAAAAAAACAAATAATGCTTGATCTCTCTTATATGTGTTCGCTGCAGCACTGTTTACAATAGCCAAGATATGGAAGCAAACTAAATGTCCATTGACAGAAGAATGAATAAAGAAGATGTGGTGTATATAGATAGATAGAAACAATGGAATATTACTCAGCCATTAAAAAGAATGAAATTATGCCACTTGCAGCAATATGGATGGATCTAGAGATTATCATACTAATTTAGGTAAGACAGGCAGAGAAACACAAATATCATATGATACTCCTTACGTATGGAATCTAAAAATCAAATACAAATGAACACACTTTAAAAAAACAGAAATAGAGTCACAGATATAGAAAACAAACTTACGGTTACCAGGTGGGGTAAGGGGGAGTGGGATAAACGGGGAGACTGGGATTAATATGTACACACTACTACTATATATGATACAGATAACTAGGACTTACTATATAGCACAGGGAACTCTGTTTATTGTCATGTTTCAGCCTGGATGGAATGGGAGTTTGGGGGAGAATGGATACGTGTATATATGTGTGTATATGTACATGTATATACATATAGGTGTGTATATGTGTGTGTGTATATATGTGTAGCTAAGTCCCTTTGCCTTGGTCTACCTGAAACTATCACATTAATTGGATATACTCAAACACAAAACAAAACATTTAATAAAAAGTAAAATAGATGACTACTAAGGACTTACTGTTGGAGAAGGCAATGGCATCCCACTCCAGTACTCTTGCCTGGTAAATCCCATGGATGGAGGAGTCTGGTGGGCTGCAGTCCATGGGGTCGCTAAGAGTCAGACACGACTGAGCGACTTCCTTTCACTTTTCACTTTCATGCATTGGAGAAGGAAATGGCAACCCACTCCAGTGTTCTTGCCTGGAGAATCCCAGGCACGGGGGAGCCTGGTGGGCTGCCATCTATGGGGTCACACAGAGTCGGA
The DNA here is from genome assembly GCA_006410635.1 of Cephalophus harveyi. Taxonomy (NCBI): domain Eukaryota; kingdom Metazoa; phylum Chordata; class Mammalia; order Artiodactyla; family Bovidae; genus Cephalophus; species Cephalophus harveyi. The sequence continues at coordinate 380,387 of SJYT01012643.1, forward strand.
CACGACTGAAGTGACTTAGCAGCAGCAGCAGCAAGGACTTACTGTATAGCCCAGGGAACTCTACTCAATACTCTGTAATCATCTATATGGGAAAAGAATCTAAATAAGAGCAGATATGTGTTTATGTATAACTGAGTCAATTTGCTCTACACCTGAAACTAATAGCACTGTAAATCAACTATTCTCTAATAAAAATTTTTATAAATCAATAAATAAAATTAAACTGATAGATACAGAAAACAGACTGGTGATTGCCAAAGGTGGGGGATGGAGCTGGGAGAAATGGATAAAGAGAGCCAAAATATACAAATTTCCAGTTATAAAATAGTTATGGAGATGTACTATATAGTATGGTGACTGTAGTTATTGGTACTGTATTGTATATTTGAAAGTTGCTAGGAGAGTCTATCTTAAAAAGCTTTTATCACAAGAAAAAAAATTCTATAACTATATTTGGTCATAGATATTAATTAGACTTATTGTGGTGATCATTTTGTAATATATATATATACACATACTCATTATCTTGTATTAATGCAATGTTGTATTCAATTACGCTAATTCTAAAATTAATTAATTTTTTAAAGCAAAACAAAGTGAGTCCATTTGTAAGCAGCATCATGATGGACTGAAATCAAATTCCTAAATGACGAGCATGTTGCTTCTGAGAACCAATTAAGCATGTAAATATTGAGACTCCTTTAAAATAGCAAATGCTGATAAAACTGGAGAATTGGTTCCTTACTACATCAGGTATAAATCATTCCTGGGCTGAGGAGTATTGTTCAGAAATTTTAGTGCAGTAGCGGCGCCTTGAATTTTATAGGATCAGTGGACCAATTCTGATTAGAAAGTTCTATGAAAAGTTTTGTTTAGCCCATGTGAAAGCATTGTTTGAATTTCCTTGCAGAAGGATGTTATCAATATAATGTCACAGCTGTATTCCTGGAATAAGTTGGATGTGGTTAACATCTTGCCTGTAGAGGCAAGGTTGTTGGAATATCTCACAGGGAGGCAAGTGAAAACATACTATTCCTTCAGAAGGTGAAGGCAAATAGCCTCTGAGAGCCTGTAGAACCCTAGAATGTATACATAAAATCAAATCTTTCATAGAAAAATATTTTCCAGATGCTGATTGGATGGAGTATTAATTTCAGAAATAATAAGTATGCAGATCTTAATGGAGGATACCATAGCGTGTTGTTTAGTTGCTAATTTGTATCCAACTCTTTTGAGACCCCACGGACATAGCCCACCAGACTCCTCTGTCCATTGAATTTCCCAGACAAGAATACTGGACTGATTTGCCATTTCTTTCTCCAGGGGATCTTCCCAACCCAGGGATCGAACCCACATCTCCTGCATTGGCAGGTGGGTTCTTTACCACTGAGCCACCAGGGAAGCCCCAAGGTTGTGATAATCCACTGTGAAGTGATATGCATTTATATCAAGTTTGAGCACTGGCCAACTAGTTTATTAAAGGGAAAAATAATGGGAATAATGACGGGCAGGCACACCAATCCCCTGGGTTCTCACTCCATCACTCTCAGCATCACAAACCTCATGACTGGCAGATTCTTTCATGACACCCTTACAGTCTCTCAGGAACTTCTCTCCTCGGCCACGTGTTTACAGTTTGTTCTCCAAACTCTCAACTGAGGTTTATTTGCGCTTTTTATACTTGGGTCCACAGGGCATCTTTAACTTCTTTAAGAAATTGATCCCCATGTGCCTGCTCTAAAAAGAACAAATAAAGTCTATGTCACTCTAATGAACATAGAAACTGCAAAGAAGCCCACCCACATCCTGCCTTCTAAGGACTCTGCAATAATTTTTCTTAGAAAAGAAACATTTTCAGCTTATTAAAGTCCTCTTTTTTAATTCTATTATTGCCAGAAGGGGGTGATTATTTACTCTTTTTTTATTATACATGTGAAGGACTCTATGTCTCAGAAACTGTGATTTGATTCTGATCCAGATTCAAAGAATGGAAGCAATATACTTCCTTCCCAGTTAAGCTCTAAAAACTTGGGTATTTCCATTTAAAGAATAGTTGAATGTGGATGTGAAGCCAATTTTAAAAACTACTAAATTTTATACAACTCAGAGACTCACATGGCACATCTCACCTTTGATTTACCTCTTGAGGACAACAAAGTAAACAGCCCACTACAGTCAATCAGATAATGAGGGTGAGAATACTGAATGTTTTAAAGTAAATGATGTTATTATTCTATAAATATCAATTGATTAAATCCTCCAACATTGAAAATCTGGATGAAAGTGACGCATTTGCCAAAGACCACAGGTTAGTACAGACAAGGAAGTCACGGTTGTAGCGGGATACAGGTCAATACCTCCAAAAGCTATATGGAATAATGGGGAGGTTGACAAAAATGATTGTGAAGGTCTAATTTTTCTTACTCTTACACGTGTGAATTAGAGTGGCATTTTACATTGTTTCTGCCTCTTAATCAGAAAAACCTAAAGAGGCACACAGGATACCACCAGTAAAATTTCCTTCCTTAGGGATTACCAATTTATGTACAAGGACTCATTGTCAGAAACATGAATGTTCCTCTTCCTGGGTTCTGTATGCCAAGAAAATTTGAAGCGTGATAAATTTATCACCCTTGGTTTGCCACTGAGGACTCTGAGGCTTTGAGCAAAATCTACTCTGAGATGCTGTCTGTGGATCTCTCGAGATTTCTATTCTCAGAAATATACTCCAAATCAGTGCATAGGAGACTTTGAAAATGGCAGAGAAATAAAAGTAAATGCTAATGAATATGATTTATTAATGCCTTAAACTTGTTCGTGTAGTCAAAATAAAATGATAGAATATTGAACTAAAGGTCTTTAAGTCCTAAAGCACTGTTACAAATTCACACTTCAAAAGAACTGGTGTGTGCATGCTTAGTCATGACCAACTCTTTGTGACCCCATGAATTGTAGCCCACAAGGCTCCTCTGTCCATGGAATTTTCTGCCAAAAATACTGGAGTGGGTTGCCATTTTCTACTTCAGGGGAGTAGAAACCTGGAGTCAAACCTGTATCTCTTGTGTATCTTGCAATGAGCAGGCAGATTCTTTACCAAACATGCCACCTGGGAAGGGGGAAGGGTCTAGAAATATCAGTTATGTATCAAGATCTTCAGAATTATCTACTTGGGGAAATTTCTATTGGTTGCTGAAACAAGGGAAGTCAGAGATTTATATAGTAATGGAGATGAGGATCTGTGGCAGGTATCCATCTAAACATTAAATAGTACAAGGAGGGGGAATATTACAGGGAAGGGGAAATAATATAGGGAAAGCATCAGAGGGGAGAGGGAAGCACAGAAAATAGAATCAGATAGAGATATTTCTACCAAGTGCCCAGAAGTAGGAGATTAATAGAGTCAGAGAAATGTGACTTCAATATGGAGACTTTGTAAACATTTTGGAAGGAAAAGATGGGTACAAAAATTTATTCTTCTGAAAAAAATTAAGTAATTATTCTGTATTAATTCTCTTATGTGTGCAGGAATAGATCAACTTGAGGAATTACAAAGACCTTAGGAATAAGGTCATTTACATGAGCAACAGGAGGGCTTCTATGGAACAAGTCTAGTCCAGTGAACACTGGTTTGGGTCAACTGGATGGAGAGTTACATATGACCTGATTCTGTTGATTACAATGAGCTTTATCTCCCCAGCCCCAAGAAACTTTAGTTTTCATCATTTTCACCTATTCCCTTTAGATCTACTGAAGGTCAACAATGAAAAACCGAACCACATTTACTGAGTTTATATTGTTGGGCCTCACAAATCAACCTGAGGTCCAGGCAGTAATATTCATCTTTCTGTTTCTCACCTACCTGCTAAGTGTCCTAGGAAATCTGACTATCATCATTCTCACTCTACTAGATTCTCACCTCCAGACCCCCATGTATTTCTTCCTCCGGAATTTCTCCTTCTTAGAAATTTCCTTCACATCCATTTTTATTCCCAGATTTCTGACCAGCATGACAACAGGAAATAAAGCCATCAGCTTTGCTGGATGCTTAATTCAATATTTTTTTGCTATATTTCTTGGGGCAACAGAGTTTTACCTCCTGGCTTCTATGTCCTATGACCGCTATGTGGCCATCTGCAAACCCCTGCACTACCTGACCGTCATGAACAGCAGAGTCTGCATACAACTTGTGTTCTGCTCCTGGCTAGGGGGATTCCTAGCTATCTTTCCCCCAATCATCTTAATGAGCCAGGTGGATTTCTGTGCCTCCAATGTTCTGAATCACTATTACTGTGACTATGGGCCCCTCCTGGAGCTCGCCTGCTCAGACACAAGCCTCTTAGAACTGATGGTCATCTCCTTGGCAGTTGTGACTTTGGTGGTTACTCTGGTGCTGGTGGCACTTTCTTATACATATATTATCAGGACGATTCTGAGGATTCCTTCTTCTCAGCAAAGGGCAAAGGCTTTTTCCACTTGTTCTTCCCACATGATTGTCATCTCGCTCTCTTACGGCAGCTGTATGTTTATGTACATTAATCCTTCTGCAAAAGAAGAAGGTGCTTTCAACAAAGGAATAGCCGTGCTCATTACTTCAATTACTCCCTTGTTAAATCCCTTCATTTATACTCTAAGAAATCAGCAAGTGAAACAAGCCTTCAAGGACACCATCAGAAAGATTATAAAGCTTTAACAAAACAAAATGCACTTCAAGGAAAGATATACTTCATTTAGTAAATATGTATTGAGTTTCTACTATAATACAAATGCTGACCTGGCATTTAAGGATAAAAATATGAAAGGCATATGTCCTAATTTCAGGGAATCTATGGTGTAATGTGATAGAAATGTATATAAACTGTAAATTGTCAAGTTTGCAGTTTACTTATAAGTCATAAGCTTGAGTGCGTGCGTGTGTGCTAAGTTGCTTCAATCGTGTCTGACTCTTTGTGACACTATGGACTGTAGCTTGCCAGGCTCCTCTTTCCGTGGGATTCTCCAGGCAAGAATACTGGAGTGGGTTGCCATGCCCTCCTCCAGAGGGTCTTCCCCACTCAGGAATTGAACCAGCATCTCTTATGTCTCCTGCATTAGAAAATGGGTTCCTTACCACTAGCTCTATCTGGGAAGCCCCAAGTCATAAGTTTATAAAAAATAAAAGAATATGGTAAGTGTTAATAGAGAAGGATGAATGAGAAAGTCCAAAAAGAACAACTGGAAAGAACTAGCTGTTTTCTGGAGTAAACTGGGCATTGTGAGTCAATAGATGTTTTAAGAAAGGAAGTGATGCTACGAGCATTGTTTCTAAAGAAATCCAGCGTTACAGTTCTTCATTATGGAGCTGTGAAGCCATGCTTCTATTAAAGTGAAAGTATTTTTTATTCTCCTTCTCTTTTTCATTTATCTTACAACTGTAGACATTGAAACTACCATCCTCCTGTAAATTAGGTCCACTTTTATCCAAATGAGAGAAAAACTCTCAAGATTTTGTCAACTTACACATTCATTTTCTAAAAGTTGTAGTTAGAGTTCTAGAGGCAAGGTTTACATCCTCTTACCTGTTGTTGCTGTTCATAGCTGACATCTTTCTAAGTTAATGGCTGAGTTACCCACTCTGTCTCTCTCTCTCTTTGGTAGTCGTTGAAAAAAATTTTTTCAAACACAATTTAATTTTCATCTTTTTGTTTACTTTTGTTAGGTATTATAAAGGACAAATTTTGTGATATGGCTTCATTCTTTCAACTTTTCCCCAAATTTTTGCTTTTTTTTTACATAACCCATGGATACCTATTTCATAAAGTGAAAAAAATATAAAGTATCACACAGTTTTATATCTAAAATGTTCCAAATTATGAATCTTCACAACCAACTGGGAACAGACTACCCTACCAAGAATTCCACACATGGATTTTAGGTAACAACAAACTGAATTTGAAGAGGTGATGGTAGGAACTCAATGTCAATGGAACTTAGGACATTTTGGAAAGCTGATTATTTATACATAGTTTAGTAACACCCTAATTCATTGCCAAATGCTAATTGAGATGCAAATGGAGCATCATCTGATGTATTCACATGTTTTATGTGGTAATAATATTGAGTGGAATGATGCTTCTTAGTCACTTAAGGAAAAAACTGTACCAGCCTGATCATGAGAGAAAATTTCCAAAACCACAGAAGATAGTGAAGAGTGTATAATATTTTTAATAAATGACCTTTTTTGTAAGTCATGGCTATTTTGAATATCTGGGTTTTCTTGATGGCTAAGCTAGGGATTGTGTTAGTTGCTCAGTCATGTCTGACTCTTTGCAACCCCACTTACTGTAGCCTGCCAGGCTTCTCTGTCCTTGAAGTTCTCCAAGCAAGAATACTGGAGTGGATTGCCATTCCCTTCTCCAGAGGAACTTCCCAACCCAGGGATCGAACCCTGGACTCCTGTATCACAGGCAGATTCTTTACTGTTTGAGCTACAGGGAAGTCCAAGCTAGGGATTAATGATGCCTTTTAATTTATTCCAAATTTACTGAATTATTAATTAATAGAGAAATGTTCTCAAATGATCACAGCTGAATCATTAACTTCCCCCATATCCACATTTCTACCAAAGCCCATGGTGAAATGGAAGACAATGCCATATAGTGGTTGAAAATACAGGATTTAGTTCAAATCCCAGATTTTCAACCTTCTACTCAACTCTCTTGGAACAGTTTTTCACCTGCCTAAAGCTTATTTTTTTCAACTGTAAAATGTGGATAATATAGTGTCTATCTTATAGGGTAGTTTTGAGAATTAAATAAAATAATAGGCATAAAATTTTTAAGTCAATATTTATTATGTTTAAGAAATGATATCCATTATAACAATATGGATGTCAATATAATCAATGTCTTTTTCAAGAAACTCAGGCTTAACTAGTAAGAATAAGCATTAAATTGATTGGTTTAACATAAGCAGGACTGTAAAAATGCTAGCCGTTCGATTTGAAATCCCTGTGCAACAAGACCAGTTTATTTCCATTCCTCTTATGTGCACTTGCATCCTTGGGTAGCTAGATTAGTCACACATTTGATAAAGCAAGGCAGAACACTTGGCAGCAGGTTGTTAGGACTAGGCTACCATCAACCCCATGTGACCTGGATATCTCTGAGCATAAATGAGAGGAAGAAGAAGAGTACTTGGTGTAAATCAGAGTACAAGGACACTAGCCAGGGCTTCACCCAGCCTTCATAATACAAACATTTAGAAATGAATTTTGGAAGGAATGTATCACCTTTTAAATGCACTTGTTCAAAAAAGAGAGAGAGAAAATAAAAAGACAAGTCATGCTCTTCTGAAACTGTTCATCTCACTAGCTTTATGTCAATACTTACTGGGTATGTAACTCAAGTCACAAAGCAAAGGAATGAATTTATTGATTCTGCAGCTGAACTTTTGAAATGTTCAATGTCTAAATGGGTAGGTTGGTAGGCTTTATCTCTCCTGTCATATCTGTAGACAAGAATCAAAAGAAACAGCTTTACCTACCTAGTATTCTCAAGATAATATCAAAGCAGTGCTAGGGTAAGGAGATAATAAAAACACTGGGCATTCCTCTATCCTCTCCCCAAAATCCCCAAGGTTGTGGACTTATGAATTACAAATCTAAACAGATGGTCTTTTCTGAATGCTGCTTCTTGCAAAGAGTTTAAAATAAAATTTAGAAAATTTTTAAATAACTTTTTAAGAACCCAAGTAAGGTAAGAACTGTTCCATAATGACTTGGACATTCTGACCTGAACATCAGCTTTGTCATTTCTTTAAATTCATCCAGAAGGTCACAGACCAAGGCTTAAGCTTCAGCCCACACACATCACTGGACTGGGTAGCTGAACCTATGCAGAGGTCATGAGTTCAGAAGCCAAAAGAACTACCCATCTGAGGAATGCATCCACTGTAGGGTACGGTAAGGGCTGGGGACAAGATTACACAAAAGGCAATATATGATCCAAAAAGCGTCAAGAGCTTAAAATAAGTATAAGTTCCTCAAAAAGATAGGAATGATACTGATTAAATGAAGGATGAAACATTATAAAAATAACTAGGTAAAAAATACTGCTGAAAAACATAAATGAAATAAAGATGAGACTAATACCAGGAAAGAAAGAACTAAAACAAAAATAATGAGCTAGAAGATCAGATCTGATAAACCTTTCCATAAAGCAGTAGATAAACAACAGACTGGTCCCAAGTCGGGAAAAGAGTACGTCAAGGTTGTATATTGTCACCATGCTTATTTAACATATATGCAGAGTACGTCATGTGAAATCCCAGGCTGGATGAAGCACAAGCTGGAATCAAGATTGCCGGGGAAAATATCAAAAACCTCAGATATGCAGATGACACCACCCTTATGACAGAAAGTAAAGAAGAACTAAAGAGACTCTGGATGAAAGTGAAAAAGGAGAGTGAAAAAGTTGGCTTAAAACTCAACATTCAGGAAACTAAGATCATGGCATCCGGTCATATCACTTCATGGCAAGTAAATGGGGAGATAATGGAAACAGTAAGAGACTTTATTTTGGGAGGCTCCAAAATCACTGCAGATTGGTGACTGCAGTCAGGAAATTAAAAGATTTTTGCTCCTTGGAAGAAAAGCTATGACCAACCTAGACATATTAAAAAGCTATTTTTTTAATAAGTAATGTCTCTGATACAGGAAGTAAACAAATATACTTTGCTAACAAAGTCCCATATAGTCAGAGTTATGGTTTTTCCAGTGATCATGTGTGGATGTGAGAGTTGGACCATAAGGAAAGCTGAGCACCAAAGAATTGATGCTTTTGAACTGTGATGTTGGAGAAGACTCTTGAGAGTCCTTTGGACTGCAAGGAGATTGAACCAGTCCATTCTAAAGGAGATCAGTCCTGAATATTCATTGGAAGGACTGATGCTGAAGCTGAAACTCCAATACTTTGGCCACCTGATGCAAAGAACTGACTCTTTTGAAAAGACCCTGATAAGATTGAAGGCTAGAGGAGAAGGGGACAACAGAGGGTGAGACGGTTAGAAGGCATCACTGACTCGATGGATGTAAGTTTGGGTAAGCTCCAGGAGTTGGTGATGGACAGAGCAGCCTGGCATGCTGCAGTCCCTGGGGTGGCAAAGAGTTGGATACAACTGAGTGACTGAACTTAACTGAACTGAAAGCAGTAGAAAAAAAGACATTAAGTTGATAATAGAAAACAATAGATAGGTAGATAGATAAGCACCAAAAAACAAATGCAGATGCCAAAATCTAGATAATAAGTGTTACAGGTGGAGAGAAGATTAACAGAAGGAAATAATAGAAAGATGGATATCTCCAAGGATGCTGAAACAAGATGTGCTTAGTCACTCATTCATATCCAACTTTGTGACCCCATGGACTGCAGCCTGTCAGGCTCCACTGTCCATGGGATTTTTCAGGCAAGAATACTGGAGTGGGTTGCCATTTCCTTCTCCAGGGAATCTTCCCAACCCAGGGATTGCACCTAAGTCTCCTGCGTCTCCTGCATTGCAGGCAGATTCTTTACCTACTGAGCCATTGGGGAAGCCCTGAAACAAGACAGAAAAGCACATTTTACATCTTAAGAAATCAGACATTTAAATGTGATCGTGAAATAAAAGAACACCTCAGAAGCCTTGCCACACAAAAGACAAATTTGAAGACCCGTTTAAAAGACATATTCAAATGCTTGTGTCATTAAGCAAATTAGAAGGTAGTAGTTAAACTAAAATAAATGGTGAAGACAGTAAACAAAAATATTAATCATATAACAGTTTGCTACTTTATTAAGAATATAAATTTCACTTTCAGGTACTCTGGTAATTATGAAATGAAAGGAAAGAATTGGTAATTATGGGTAAGACTTAAAAATAGCACTTTGGAAGTTTTCTGGTGGTCCAGTGGCTAAGACTCTGCTTTCCCAATGCAGAGGTCTCAGGTTCAAATCCTGATCAGGGAACTAGATCTTCTATGCCTCAACTAAAGATCAAAGATCCCACATGCCATAAACTAAGACCTGGCACAGCCACTAAATAAATAGTACTTTGGTCCTACAAAAAAATTTAGATGCTACTATCAGTTTCAGAAATGTGTTCAAAACTAAGACATTTTAATCAAAATGCAAAATGTCATTCATAATCTATCTGTATTCTAAAACAGTTGTTGCTTGAATGTAATTTATGAAATGGAGTGGAGAAAAAGTGCTATTTTGGTGATATGTTTCTTTTGAACTGGGGGTGCTTCCCTTGTGGTTCAGCTGGTGAATAATCCACCTGCAATGAGGGAGACCTGGGCTCCATCCCTGGGTTGGAAAGATCCCCTGGAGAAAGAAATGGCTACCCACGCCAGTATTCTGGCCTGGAGAATCTCATGAACTGTACAGTCCATGGGATTGCAAAGAGTTTGACACAACTGAGGGACTTTCACACTCACTTTTCTCTAGAACTGAATATTTCCTACCTTTTATTGCAAAGGAAATGCCTGAACTTCATTTATCACAATGAATAAATTATAAATACCTCCCACTACCAAAGAAAGTGAAAAAAGACTAACTTACTTGATTGGAGAGCAGTCTGTAAAATTATTTGAATGATTTTCTTGAGCACTTTTGCTTTCATTTATATTTGTTTATTATATGCATCAACCACTTGATAGGTCATACACTCAGGTTATGCACCCATCTCATTACTGTTATCCAAATGGTGGGAGTTGCTTATTGGGAACATCCCATATAAACAGTAGAAATATTTCTCCTACTTAAAATATTTAGTTCCAAAACACATTCAGAGTATCAGCTATAAACACCTGAGTATGTAAAATGTCCATCACATATTTTGATTACCAGCTGATTACTGGGTGGCTTTGTGTCAATAGGTGCACAAATGTCAACTGCAGATGGTCCAAAATCCTGACAAAATGACAGTCAGTCCCAAGGATCCCAGTCGTGGGCCTATTGTAGACTGATCAACCATTGTTGCATCACTTCTACTACACTCTCATCACAGATTATAGACTAGCAGTGTATAGACCCTGCCAAGCCAAAAGAGAGTAAAGAAAACGTTTGTGCCCTGATGGAGAAGCTGACATTAAATAATGTGAAGCAATCTTTAATCCATCACAGCCATGAACCTGAAAATGCCTCTAAGGGCAGCAGCAGCTGCATACAATCAACTTTCTCTTCAACAGTTCCACTATTTGCAGAATCTTGATTCAGCAGCAACCTGATTACTTTAAGCCAATGGTTTTTGCATTGTATTTTGGCTTTTCTAGTTGTTCTTTGAGCAGTTACTCAAGGAGGGCACCTATCAATAATCTTCAAAGGCTATATTGCAACATATTGACAAGGCTGGTCTTAGGAAGAGAGAGCCTTATATTTCCTGAAAATTCATGTATTTTTCCTCTTGAAAAGGGAAGACTCGTGCTCGCTTCGGCAGCACATATACTAAAATTGGAACGATACAGAGAAGATTAGCATGGCCCCTGCGCAAGGATGACACGCAAATTCGTGAAGCGTTCCATATTTTTAGTAAAAATAAAATTTAAAAAAAAAAAAAGGGAAGACTCCTCAAAACAGAATGTATAGCAAAAATGGGAAAGAAGTGATAAATCCCAAAAGTGACACACAAGTCTCATGACAGATGCATATTTGAAATGACTAAGAAGAACTGGCTGAATTCCAAATTAAGAAGAGAGAGGTTTTAGCAGTTTCAGAGAAGAAGAGAAATGCTCATGCCCTTATGCTGGGTCCTTCAGCATTCTTTCTTCTCAACTCTGTTTCATGCCTATCAAAATGTGTCATTCTCATGACTTCAATTTCCATCTATATTCTCATGATATATTTTTGATTTTCTTTTTTTTTTTTTTTTCCAGGCAAGGCTCTATTAGGGACCCTGCTGCAGTAGGGGGAGTGAGAGCATGATTTGATTGAATTCCCAGTATGCTGTTCTACTACTTCTTTGAATGAAATGCAAATCTTTTAAGAATGCCATAGAAAGAGCACTTTACTTGTTTATTTCTCAGGGGATAAATGAGAAATTTATTTATCTGCAACAATATAGTGAGCAGAGAATCTCCCTTATTAAGGGCCACTTCATCCTTAGCTGAAGGTTTCACATACATAAAAATGCAGCTGCCATAGGTGATGGAAACCACAATCATGTGGGAAGAATATGTGGAAAAAGGCTTTTTTTTTTCCTTTCCTGGGCAGAAGATAAACTTAGAATCATCCAATGATCCATATGCAGGACAGAACTACACACACAAGGGTCACTATAAAGGTCAACACAGCACAGAATAAAACCAGCTGCTCTAAGAACCATGTATCAGAACACAAATTCTTCAGTATTGGAGAAGCATCACAGAAAAAAATGGTCAATAATAGAGTCACAGAATTCCAGGTAGGGGCTCAGGCCAAGGGGTAGAAGGATAATCAAGAAGCCAGATACCCAACAACAGAGGATAAGATTTCCAAGACTCTGCTCTCATGATGGTCATATAATGCAGAGGTTTGCAGATGGCTACATAGTGGTCATAGGACATCACAGCCAAGAGAAAAAATTGTGTAGCCCCAAAGAGGACAATAGAAGAGATCTGGCTGAAGCAGGCATTGGTGGTGATGGTTTTGCTCCCACTTGATATGACGTAGAGGTATGTGGGCACACAGGCCATTGTGAATGAGATTTCTAAGAAAAAGAAATTTTGAAGAAAAAAATGCATAGCTGTTTTAAAACAAGAATCCACAAAGATGAGAGAAATTATGGTCAGATTCCCAATGACACTAAACATATATGTGACCAACAGGAAGATAGAAACCAAAATCTCTAGTTGTAGGTCATTTGTCAAACCCAGTATGATGAATATTGTTATTGCTAAACGGTTTCTCATCACTGACTCTGTATATTGTCCAATCTTCAGATAAAAAACACAGAAATTGGATATGAGGAACAATTCAAAATGTCACAGGATCAAAATAACTACAAATAACAATTAAACCAATCACATGCATTTCCTGCTATAACCTGATAATTCATCTTTCATGATATGATGACCTCAAACTCCACTGAATGGACCACAGAAGAGCTGATACACCACACGGAAGCTAATAGCATTTTTTGTGGTTTCAAATCATATCTCTGTCATCTACTATATGAGCAACATTGGGAAAGTCACTTAACCAATCAGTGCTCCCAATCTCCTCCTTAATAAGATGAGTTTAACGATAATACTTCATTGTAGCGTTATTGTGAGAGTTAAATGAGATAAGGCATAACAATCTTACAATGATACATAGGAGATGTATCATTTCTCAGGGGCAACAATATAGTGAGCAGAGAAACTCCCTTATTAAGGGCCACTTCATCCTTAAGAGCACCTTATAAGTGGAATTTTTTATTTTCTAAAGCCAATTTGATAATCTCAAAAATGTATTTGGCTTTTTTATACATTATAATTCTGGGTTAATAAATTTGATTATTAGAAATGGTCTATGGCCTGTAAAAAAGTAAATATTTAAATGTCTTTAGAAATAGAAAATTTAAATGCTGTTAATTAAAATAAATCTAAAAACAACAACAAAATTTTTCCTGCATGAGAAACTCATGGATCAGATTCTCCCACACATAAATTGTAATTCTTTTTTAAAAAGTTAGCCTTTACTCCATGCATTACTAGATTCATTACATAACATTGGTACTATAATCTTAACAAGTACATGCTTATTAATTAAGTTCACTGGTGAATATACATGCAAAACTCAGCCTTCACAAGAAATAAAAAATGTCTTTAGCTTTTCAGGTAGATTTGTTCCATGGGTGTTTTCTTCCACACCTCAGGATTAATTTCATCAACATACAAATTTTTTATGATTTTCCACATACAATTTTTATCATACATTTATCATACATTTCTATTATAATGTTTTATATAGTTTTCACAGAGATTTGCTACTTAGAAACATGTTAATTTTGACATTCAGAAACAAAAACAGTTTCAGTCAAGAAAGACAGGAGGAAGGACAAAAAACTAAAAGCAATTTGAAAAAAATTAACCCATTTCTATCTCAAATGAATACCTTAACCGTTACGATGATAGAGAAGAAAAAGAACTAATCCAAATTTATCAACATATTGTTTTGGAGGAAGAATAAAACTGAGATTATGCCTTCAAATTTATGTTGTTATTAACTTAAAATAGACTGTTACAAATGTAAGTTAAGTCTTAGGGTAAACACAAAGCAAAAACCTGCAATAGATACACAAAAGAAAAAGAGAAAGAAATCTAAGTATATCACTACAGAAAATCATCCAGTCACAAAGGGACTGAACAAAAGACAAAAGGAAAAAAGAATTACAAAACAGAAGGAAACATATAACAAAATGGTAATACTAAGTTGATACTTATCAACAATTATTTTGACAGTCAGTGGACATTTCTTCATTCAAAAAACAGAGTCAAAAAACAAAACAAAGACAAACAAAATAGAGTGAGTGGCATATCAACTATACCTCAATTTAAAAAATAAAGTGGCTGAATACATCTTAAAAACAAAAAGCTCTAATTGTATATATGAGGCCTACAAAACTTTCACTTCACTTTTACAGCCTGAAATTATTAGAGAATGATATTTCATTAAAATGGAAACCAAAAGAAAGCAGAGGTATCTACACTTATATCAAACAGACATTAATAAAAAATCTATAATAAGAGATTTTTTTTTGAAGGTGAAGTCACTCAGTCGTGTCTGACTCTTTGCGACCCCGTGGACTATAACCTACTAGGCTTCTCTGTCCATGGGATTCTCCAGGCAAGAATACTGGAGTGGATTGCCATTTCCTTCTCCAGGGGATCTTCCCGACCCAGGGATCGAACCCGGGTCTCCCGCATTAGAGGCAGATGCTTTAACCAAGAGATAGATGTTTATATATCGATTACAAAGTCAATCAAATAAAAGAATATAACATTTGTAAATATTTATGCACCCAACGTGGGACCCAACAAATAACAGACCTAAAGGGAGAAATAGACAGCAAAACAATAATAGTAGGAGATTTTAATTCCCCACTATCAATCATGGATGGATAGATCATCATGGCAGAAAGTCAATACTGAAACATTAAACTGAAACTACACATTAGACCAGATGGACTTAATATTTACTGAAGCTTCCACCCCAAAGGGGCAGAATACACATTCTTTTCAAGCAAAACTAGAATATTCTTTAGGAAAGATCATATGTTAGGCCACAACTATTAATAAGCTTCAGCACATTGAAATCATATCAAATATCTTTTCCAACCACAATGAAATATGGAAAAAATGTGAAGTGGTAAACTTGACTAAACTTATGGCAATCATTTTATAATATCAAATATGCAAAATATCATCACTACATTATATACCTAAAACTAATACAATGCTATATGTCAATTATATCTCAATAAAACTGAGATAAGAGAGAGAGAGAAATTA
This sequence comes from Cephalophus harveyi, assembly GCA_006410635.1. Taxonomy (NCBI): domain Eukaryota; kingdom Metazoa; phylum Chordata; class Mammalia; order Artiodactyla; family Bovidae; genus Cephalophus; species Cephalophus harveyi. Next base: position 395,874 of record SJYT01012643.1, read on the forward strand.
CTTAACCATATATCTTCAGTCTCAGTCTGAAAGGAGGACAGGAAGAATTGTAAATAAATCCTGAACTATTTTTAGTAAAAAAAAAAAAAAATTCTAAGTTTGAGATTTTGGTGGTAAAATCAAACTTTGGGGCAAAGTTAGGCTGACATTATTTTATATCTATTATAGGAATAAGCAAATAAATACATGCTGATTGTCAGAGTTGGACATCAGTCTTTTAGAATCACTTAAGACTGAATCAGGCAAAAAACATCAATAAATGCAAAATTTAGGGGAAATTTTTGTTGAGAAGTAGAATACTTGCATGGTCATAAGGTATAGTCCCATCGACTGCTTATTAGTTAAGGGAACTGTTATGATTATACAATGGAAAAGGCAGATGGGAATCAGACATAGTGATCAGAAGTGTCTCCTTGAGAACAATAAAATACCATGGGTATAGTACTCTAATGGTGATAGACAAGTGATGGTGACGGACAGAGAAGCCTGGCGTGCTGCAGTCCACGGGGTCACAAAGAGTCGGACACAACTGAGCTACTGAACTGAACTGATAGTACTCTGGCCAAGGATAAATAACCTGAATATAACTAGGAAGGATCATCAGAGAAAAGCGAACTGAGGAAATTCTATTGACAAAAGGAAGTGACGAGAGACTGCTTTCTACAAAAATGTACATCTTTAAAATATATACACGCATGATGTGCCAAATATAAGCAGCCAATCATGACAACTAAATCCAATATTTTATCCAATGTGGATACTAGGTAAAAGAGAACAAAAAACTATAATATTGGGTTAGTGCAAAATGGAAACGTGGGTGACGAATTAGGTAAAATTATTTTATCAGTGTTAAATTTACTGAACAGTACTATGACTTTGCAAGTAAATATCTCAATTCTTTGGACTTACACAGTAAATTGTCTAGGGATGGAGAAGTAAAGGGCGATGATGAAAATATTTTTCCTTCAAATATATCATGAAAAAATTATTATGAAGAGAAAAAGCAAAAGTGTTAGGCACTCAGTCATGTCCAACTCTTTGTAACCCCATGGACTGAAGGTCACCAGACTCTTCTGTCCATGGGATTCTTCAGGCAAGAATACTGGAGTGGGTTGCCATTCCCTTCTCCAGGGGATCTTCCTGACCCAGGGATTGAACCCGGGTTTCCTGCATTGCAGGCAGACCCTTTAACCTCTGAGCCACCAGGGGAGCCACCACTTCCCTTATACAAATTATCAAAAAATACAGGACCATACTGCCCTCTTGCGTTTATATTACATACTGTCCCAAGGTGACCTTACTAATCACATTATTTCAGTGACATATAATTCTATTGATGCTCAGGTGATAATAATGATGATGGTGATGCAATAGATGGAATATATATATGAATTCCTTTTGTATGTCAAATGCCTCCTTTAACATTCACAAAATGAAATTCTTCAGTTTCCCACCCATTTTCCTCCCCTTGATCTCAGTTTTAGCAACACTGTCAACCAGATATTCAATTTAAGAAATATATTTGGCTCCCTATTTTCCGTCTTCCTCACATCAGTACATCAGCAAATACTGTATTTTCTACATTAAAATACATCTATAATCCAACAACAGCTTACCAGTACCAGCACACGGAGCAAAATCCCCATCCTCTCTGTCAACTGATCTTCAGTGTAGCCTTTCATCCCCTCTCTAAACATTTTCCTCTGTGGAAGCTGGAGAAACATTTTTAAAAGGTAGATTAGTCTATGTCTCTCCCTATTAAAATGCAGCAGTACCTTCTTATTACTTATGAGCCATGGCTTCCTAACCATCTCCAATCATTGCCTCTCTGACTACTCCCTAATCATCTGGTTTTCTCTCTGATCCTCAAGGAAGCCCTGCTCTAAGCCATTGCACACACTCAACCATCTTTCTAGATTATTCTTCTCCTGTCTGCATGCTCCCGGATGCCTCTTGTCACTGTGGGCTTGGCTCAGAGGTCACCTATTTCTAGGTCCTCCCCTGATCATCAGATTTACTGAGGCCCCTCATCATTTAGTTACTAAAATTTGCACCAGCTGTTTTTCATCTTCTTCCTAATAATCAACAAATTCTGAAATTATCTGTCTTCCCCTCACTTGACACCAACTATAAGTTCCACTTGGGAAAGGAACTCAAATACCTTGCATTCTCCCCTATGCCCATCTCTGAGGACAGTGTCAGGCATAGAGCTTTGCATGACAACTTTTGCTGAAATACCGAGTTTTATACTTTTACAAAGAGAATCATTTAAACAGACGTTATAATGTAAGCAAAGAAATTACAACAGAAACCCTGAGAACATTTATAGGAGCTACTTGACAAAGGAAAGCATTTCATGAGATGCTTTTTGCCAGTATCTATTAAATAATATTTTATTATAATAATAATAATAATGAACATTAAGTAATGTTTTCATATTCATGCTAATGAGGAGAAAAAATAATCAAATGTTCTGGATTTATCCTCCCTGCCATAACTTCCAAGCAGATAATTGATGTTTCTTTTCTTTATTTTCTAATTGGCGTACAGTTGATTTACAACATCATATTAGTTTCAGGTACACAGCAAAGTGATTCAGTTATGAATATATATACATTTCTTTTTCATATTCTTTTTATTGTCATTTATTAACAACATTATTATGAATGTATTAAGCTAAATATATTGATATAAAGAAAATACACAATTTAAATTCACTTTTCTTATTTTATTCCAGTTTTTGTAAGTACTACTAGAAAGCTTTAAATTCCAAACTTGGCTCCATTTTACTCCTATTGACTAGAGTTGTTAGAAATTCCAAATCCTTTCTATTAGATGATATTTTTCAAACCTCACAGGAACTGGTTACATTGTTTCCTAATTAGCTTTTCCACTTTTAATCATTGACAGGAACATCCCTGAAGGGTAAGTTCCTTGCACCAAGGATATGAAGCTATCCTTTCTCCTTGTGAAGTGTTTAGATCCCACCAGGTGGAGTCCCCCAACACAGCACCAAGTTTGCCAAATCATGAAAAATAAAACAAGGAGACATTAACCTGGGTTTCTGAGACAGATGACATGCAAAGAGGTGGTGTTGTTGCTGCCGTTCAGTCACTAAGCTGTGTCTGACTCTTTGTGACCCCATCAACTGTAGCCTGCCAGGCTCCTCTGTCCATGGGATTCTTCAGGCAAGAATACTGGAGTGGGTTGCCATGCCCTCTTCCAGGGGATCTTCCCAACCCAGGGATCCAACCCATGTCTCTGACATCTCCTGCATTGGCAGGCAGGTTCTTTACCGGAAACCCATATATATATATATATATATATATATACATATATATATATATATATACATCTGAAATAACCAAAAGAATTATTTCTTCAGAAAACATAAGAAAGAGTTATCATATGATACTGCAATTCCACTGCTCAACATATACCCAGAGAAGACCATAATTTGAAAAGACACATGTTCCCTGATGTTCAGAACATGACTATTTACAACAGCTAAGACAAGGCACCCCACTCCAGTACTCTTGCCTGAAAACTCCATGGACAAAGGAGCCTGGTAGGCTGCAGTCCATGGGGTCGCTAAGAGTCAGACACGACTGAGCGACTTCACTTTCACTTTTTACTTTCATGCATTGGAGAAGGAAATGGCAACCCACTCCAGTGTTCTTGCCTGGAGAATCCCAGGGACGGGGGAGCCTGGTGGGCTGCCGTCTATGGGGTCACACAGAGTTGGACACGACTGAAGCGACTTAGCAGCAAGACAAAGGAAGTATCCCAAGTGTCCATCTACAGACAATTGGTCTAAAAAGACATATATATATATATATGAAATGGAATATAACTCAGCCATTAAAAAAAGAATGCAATACTGCTATTTGCAGCAACATGGGTGGACCTAGAGATTATTATACTAAGTGAAGTAAGCCAGAGAGAGAAAGACAAATTTCAAGTAATATCACTTACATGTGGAATCTAAAAAAAAAATACAAATGAGCTTATATACAAAACAGAAATAGAAGGTCCTTAGCAGTTCCTGAACCTTTGATATGGCTCTATATTCTCTCATCATCTTCTCTGAAGATGAGGAAACATCACCAGGTGCGGGCTGGTGGCAATCTGAGGCCAGCAGGGACTGAGAATGGGCTGTCTGATGGCAGTGGGTGGAGAGTTGTGCGGCAGGAAAGCAAACAAAATAGCAAGCAGGGATATGGGGAGCAGGGGGATTCTCCAGAGCTACCTTTAGGACTTCCAGGGAAGGCATTTCTGCACTGAGGAGATGACTGAGTAATCATTTGCATGAGTTATTTTATGATAGGAGTCCTAATAAGGAAATCGGAACTAACAAGCCACTGCACTCCAGAAGAGTTCAGGAAAGGTCAAAAGGAGATACCATGTGTCCTGCCACCTCCCAGAATCCTCCTTGCTGGAATACATCTTGGCTAAACAATGCATGTGCCACCAGGAAGGACTCTGAGTCAGAATGATTGGCCAAAGACAACCCAGAAACTAATCCCACCACCATAAAACTTGAGACTACAAGCCACATGGAAGAGCAGTTCTCCTGGGTTCCTTTACGCTCTTGCTCTCCACCTGAGCACCCCTTCCCAATAAAGTCTCTTGCTTTGCTAGTGCATGTGTCTCCTCAGACAATTCATTTCCAAGTGTTAGACAAGAGCCCATATTTAGGCCCTGAAAATGATCCCCCTTCCTGCAACACTTCTCTTTGCCCACTCCCTCTCTCCCTAATTAGTAACTTCTCAAGTCTGCCCTTTGGAGCTCAGTGAAGCTCTAGGAGATCAATGCCTTTTTCTACAAACAAGAAACATGGAACACAGAAAGGCTTTGACCCTGGAGTGCCCCCTTGGGGTCCTGCTTGTCCCCTTTTCTCTGCTACTCTTCAATCCCAAAGTGAACAAGGGTGAGAAAAGAAAGGAAATAAAGTTTTGGATAGCGAGTTTAATCATTAACTTGGCAAGGGAACTCAGTTTTAGGGGGACACAGTTTCAGATCTCACTTGAGTCTGTCATTGAGTTGTAATCAGACAATAAGTTGGGTTGGAATGACAAGAGGCCTGCAGTGGACTGTATATCTAAAATGGCACCTTCATTCAGGTGTCTGACACCGCAGCCGAGAGGCCTGGAAGAGATGGGCTGCCCAGGCATCTTTTTATGGTCTTTCCATGAAGCTAGCTTAGGTTTCCTCACTGCTTGGCAAGATTAAAGTTTTCAGACTTTTCATTTGGCACCTGGACACACACCCCCCCCCACAAGGAGGGTGTTCCCAAAAAAGAAGGTAGAAGTTGCAAAGCTTCTTATCTCTTAAGTCACACAACTTCACTTCTACCACACTCCCATGATCAAAAACATGGACCCAGGCAGATTAAAGGGGAGAGAAAGTAAATTACATCTCATGATGAGGAAATGAGATTGAAGAATATGAAACAACCATTGACCCACCACAGCCATGACTCTGAAAAGACTTCTAAAGGCCAAAAGTAGCGGCATACATTCAGCTCACCCTTCAATAATTCTGCCCTTTCCAAATTTCTGGACTTTCAGATCCTTACTGTTTCACCACCATCTGATGCTTTAAGCCAATGATTTTTGCTTGGTAGCTGCCTTTTTTAAGTGTTCTTACACAAGTTACTAGAGGAGGAGGAAATATATCCATAAACTCTAAAGACTATGTAGTTATAATTTTTATGTATTGCCACGGGGGTGGCCAGTTGTTTCTATCTTCATTTCAGTACATTCAGATAGGAAGGGATATTAAAATATTCTAAGTTATACAAATTAACATATTATTTATTGTGAAGCAACATTGAGAGGCTTAGAGTTAAAATTAAGGCTGCTTACATTTCCTGAAAATTGACGTACTTCTCTTGAAAAATAAAGGCACTTCAAAACAGAGTTTATTGCAAAGAGGAAAAAGCAGTGATATGTCCAGAATAGGTTCCACATGCAAAACTAATGAATTTGAGAATGCTAAGCAGAATTGTTAAATTGCAGATCGGGCAGATATAAAAAGGGTTAGCAGTTTCAGAGGATTAGAAAAATGCTCATCTACATAATGTTAGTCCCTTCAGGATTCTTTCTTAGATGTTCTGTTTTCTTTAATGCTTGCCCAAATATGTCACTCTCGTGGCACAAATTGCCATCCACATACCAATGACAGATATGTTACTTTAGAGTTTCTGGTGTACTGTTCTGCTACTTTTTTGAATAAAATATTAACCTTTTAAGAATGTCATGGAAAGACCGCTTCACTTGTTTATTCCTCAGGGTATAAATGAAAGGGTTCAACATAGGGGCAATAGATGTAGTCAGCAGAGAAACTCCCTTATTAAGGGCCACTTCATCCTTAGCTGAAGGTTTCACGTAGATAAAAATGCAGCTGCCATAGGTGATGGAAACCACAATCATGTGGGAAGAACACGTGGAAAAGGCTTTTTTCCTTTCTTGAGCAGAGGGTAATCTTAGAACTGTCCTAATAATGTATATGTAGGACAGAACTATGCACACAAGGGTCGCTATGAAGGTCAACACAGCACAGAATATAACCAGCTGCTCTATGAACCGTGTATCTGAACATGCATTCTTCAGTACTGGAGAAGCATCACAGAAAAAATGGTCAATAAAAGAGTCACAGAATTCCAGGTGCACACTCAGGCCAAGGGGTGGAAGGATAATCAAGAAGCCAGATACCCAACAAGAGAGAATGAGGCCGCTGCAGACTCTGCTGTTCATGATGGTCATGTAGTGAAGGGGTTTGCAGATGGCCACGTAGCGGTCATAAGACATCACAGTCAAGAGGAAAAATTCTGTAGCTGCAAAAAGGACAATAAAAAAGATTTGGCTGAAGCAGGCATTGATGGTGATAATTTTGTCCCCACTTGATATGATGTAGAGGTATGTGGGCACACAGGCCGTTGTGAATGAGATTTCTAAGAAAGAGAAATTTTGAAGAAAAAAATACATAGCTGTTTTTAAATGAGGATCCACAAAGATGAGAGAAATTATGGTCAGATTCCCAATTACACTTAACATATATGTGAGCAACAAAAAGACAAAAGTCAAAATCTCTAGTTGTGTGTCATTTGTCAAACCCATTATGATGAATGCTGTTATTGCTGAGTGGTTTCTCATCACTGACTTGGTAGTATTGTCTGATCTTCACATGAAAGTCACAGAAATTGGATCTGAAAAACAATTTAAAAATAAGATAGGATCAAATGATGCCTTTAAATGACAATTAAATCAGTCACATACATTTCTTTCTATAACTTGATGATTCATCTTTCGTGAAATGATGCCCTCAAAAGCCACTGAATGTACCACAGGGAAGATAAAAGCATTTTTCCGGAGTCCAGCTCCAGCAGCCAGGGATTCAACCTGAAGAGATGGACGGTGTTGGCAAACGAGACAGCCTCTCGGTTTTCTTGGACTGCCTATTTAGGTCAAGTTTAAGATTCTCTTTTATACTTTTACAAAAACATTAGGTCAGAGGTTTGACATTTTCAGTTCCCCCTTTCCCAGATTTATTATCTCCATAAATCATTGTTGCTCTTCAAACAGAGTTCCTGCTTCAGAGATTCTCTGGGAATCAGCCTTATCATCTATTATCTACCTCCTCTAATGTGTCCTATAGTTAACTTGTGATTACATTGTAACTCATGCTACATTCTTCAGTTTACTACTTACCTTTCTAAATCCTGTTTCCCCCTAACATCCTGAACTCTCTATCTCTTAACAAGGCTTCTAGCTATAGTGTCTCAAAAATTCCTAACTACTATAAGCTATAGTAAAATATGCTAACTTTACAACCTTCCTTAAATCTTTAACTTCTAACTATTTTAATTATTTCTAAGTCCTAAATTCAGTAAACTCCTTTGCCGTAAACATTTTCCTCACAAATGGGCTTCAGATAGCAATCTCTCCCATGGCCTCGAGCTGCGGCCTATGTGCTCATCCTGGAACACTCTTTTGTAAAATCCTTAAACAAATGTCAATGATTAACTTTATGAATTATTCTCTGAGCACAGCTGCAGGAGGCTTTGTGCCTTCTCATGTTCCTCTCAAGAACAATAAACACCTTAATATTCCTTTTCAGTCAACTCAGCTGAGGAGAGGAAAAACAAGTCAGAATTACAAGGCCTAACTCCTTCATCCTGGGTCTATGCCTGTGGAATGAGGGGCGGGGGCCTGGGGCCATGCCTCCATTTTGTCAGTAATGCCTAACGCGGCTCCTGACAGCATTTTGTGTGGGTTCAATCATATCTCTGTCCTCTACTGCATGAGAAACCTTGGGAAGGTCATTGAACTGATCTGTGCTCCCACTTTCTTCCTTAATAAGATGGCTTTAATGATAATACTATATCATAGTGTTATTCTGAGAGTTAAATAAACTATACCATATAACATCCTTATAATAGTAACTAGGAGATAATAATCTCTGCATAAATGTTATTTTCTGATGCCAATCTCTCATAATCTCAAAAAAAAAAAATTTTTTTAACACACATTTAGTTTCTCAGGTAGCATCTCTCCCTCTCTCATTATTTTCTTCCTCATCTCTAGATTAATTTCATCAGCATACAAACTCTCTCTGGTATTCCACATATTTTAAATGTTTCCCATTGGGGAGTAACATTTCTATCATAATTTTAATGTTTCCTATAGCTTTCATATAGTTTTGACATTTAGAAACATGTTAATCTAAATATTCAAAAATAAAAGCAATTTATATCAAGAAAGATGAGTGGGAGGACTTAAAACTGAAAGCAATTTGAAAAACAAATCAACCCTTTTTACCTCAAAAGACATATAACCATACAATGACAAAGAAAAAAGAGGACCTAATCCCCTTCTCCTCCTGCCTTCACTCTTTCCCAGCATCAGGGTCTTTTCTAACGAGTCAGTTCTTGTCTTCAGGTGGCCAAAGTGTCAGAGTTTCAGCTTCAGCATCAGTCCTTCCAATGAGTATTCAGGACTGATTTCCTTTAGGATTGACTAATTTGATCTCCTTGCCATCCAAGGGACTCTCAAGAGTCTTCTTCAACACCACAGTTCAAAAGCATCAGTTCTTTGGTGCTCAGCTCTCTTCATGGTCCAATTCTCATATCCATACATGACTACTGGAAAAACCATAGCTTTGACTAGACAGACCTTTCTCAGCAAAGTAGTGTCTCTGCTTTTTAATATGCTATCTAGGTTGGTCATAACATTTCTTCCAAGGAGCAAGTATGTCTTAATTTCATGGCTGCAGTCACCATCTACAATGATTTTCAGTTCAGTTCAGTTCATTTCAGTCACTCAGTCGTTTCCGACTCTTTGCGACCCAATGAATCGCAGCACGCCAGGCCTCCCTGTTCATCACCATCTCTCAGAGATCACTCAGACTCACATCCATCGAGTCAGTGATGCCATCCAGCCATCTCATCCTCGGTCGTCCCCTTCTCCTCCTGCCCCCAATCCCTCCCAGCATCAGAGTCTTTTCCAATGAGTCAACTCTTCGCATGAGGTGGCCAAAGTACTGGACTTT